>CM056379.1:110836167-110994915 GCA_029718625.1 Synaphobranchus kaupii | reverse complement strand
TGGAATGGCAATGGGAAGCGGGCACACCTCGCGTCAAAGGGCTGGTTTTAATTGTGGTACTGGAGTCCTCAAAATAATATCCTTTGCGGTCTGTGGCCATGTGCCGCGAGTCAAGCTCACGCATTCATGCATTCCAACCTGGGAGGATTTTATATTCTTATATATTTTAACGGTCTGTTTACCGCGACGTGATTTAGCCTCTGTGCGTTCCCTCTCCACCAAGCCTGTGCGCGTGTACAGCTACAAGCGTTGAATCAAGTGTATGCGTAGAGTCACAGACGCTTCAGTATAGACGAGCAGCTGCATACTTAGTTCCTTTCATTAGTGCGAACCCCCCCCCCCCCCCCCCCCCCCCCCCCCCCCCCCCCCCGCCAGCTGAAACGGCACCACCACGATAACATAAAACTAACAGTAATGTCAGCAGTAATCAAAAATAGCAGCGCTTGACAGAGCCGCCCGTAGCAACGCGAATAGCGCCGTAGTAAAAGCGAATAGTGCTCACAGTGTTGTCGGAGGCGCAGAGCTCAAGCTGAGCTGTCCAAATGTTGCGGCTCCGAGCTGCCGCCTGGAAGCTTGGTGCACTGTCGCTCGCACCCGTGTTTGTGTGTCAGCGTCAATAACTGCAGTCTAATTCTGAGGATCTCTTAACTTCAACAAGCATCTAACAGAAAACACACAGCTCTTGCTACCACAACATATCCAATGTGACAGTATAGATCGATGGATAGATATATAGAATAGAATAAATGCATAACTTTATAAAGGTACATTGGTTTAGCTGCTCTGTACTTTTCAAACCAGGGTGTTCTGTCACAAATAATTTAATGAATCGTCTATGTCTTTACCGCAAATCTGCTATTTACTTATTTATCACAATTTATTAATGTATTCATCTATATTTACATATCCTTGTATATTGAACTCCTTTGAAATATATGTTTTTGTACAGATCCCTATTGGGAAATTATGTATTCTGTAGGAATGGGTTAATTTTTTTTATATAATGATGGGGATGACCATATATTGTATTTGATTATAGCAGTAAAGACCGAAACACAGGTTGATAGTTTCACAGTTGAGCAGGCAATAAGGAATTTTTAGGAATCTTTGTGACAGATCCAGGAATTCCCATTGTGACGTGACAAATGCACATATTCTTACCAGACAATAAGGAATAATGCATCTTTCACAGCTCCCGAGGAGAAATGCATCTCTCTTTATAGCAATAAAGCCACATGTTGAATTCTTTATGGTTATTGAACCGTAAACATTGATCTGCATTGGGTGGTGGTGGGAAAAATAAATAAATAAAACATCAGAAATTATAGCAGCACTGCTCATAACCTGCCACTGGAAATTTACTTGAAATACCACAACTAATATAAAGCTCATTCCTTTGGTTTCACCAGTCCAGAAAGTGAAGGCTTTTTTTTTTTGTTGAAGATAGATAAAAAGCTTGTTCTTTCTCCCAATGTTTTCCCTCAACATTGACGCGTAAGGTAATTGGGATTTACAATTGAGTTTTTTTAAAAAAGAAGAAAAAAAAACCAAAACAAAACCCTCCGTGAGTACTTTTGTTGAGCAGCGCTAAGACTTGCTTGGCTGCCCTCAGCAGGAGACAGTGGGGTAATTAAAGACCAGCAGGGGTGCGCTTCCGCATGTACCGCTACACCCGCTCAAGCTGGGGGTCTGGAATCTCACGGCGCCTACCACCCCCAAGCGGGGAAGAAGCGCCGTGGCTACGGCCTGGCTCTCCGCATACGGGCTCTACCCCCCCCCGACTTCCCTGCAGCTAACAGGGTAAACTGGCACAGCCAGTTCCACTTCCAATCAGTCAATTCAAGAAATTAATTGGAAATCTGATTCGTGAATCAAAAAAGGGCCCACAGAGTAGCCTAGTTGTAATTTAGAATATGCGTGCACAAATAACGGATGAGATTTCAAATTTCAAACTGAATTCTAATTTGGTTGCTGAACCCTGTCACAAAGGTTCCTGCTGTCCTCAGGTTCCAGCCAATGGCAGCAGGCCCTGATTATGTGCGGTGAAAAGAAAACTTGAATTAGTGCAGGACCTTTGACTTCAATTACGTGTGTTTATTTCTTTACCGTTCATTTAAACTCTACACTGAAAGGCCTGTGCAGGTGCCTGCACCCCCATACGTAAATTCACAGAAGCTGCCTGTTCCAATCTCTTGTCGTCTAATGACAGAAAAAGAAAGATTGTGTTGATCCAGGACTTAGTGAAGCCTTTTTCATGGTTGGCTTGCTCCTTTTCTAGGCTCTGAATCTCTTTTTTTTCCCTTCAGATTGCAGTCACAGTCAGGGACCTGTGGGAGTACTTTAAAAAAAGAACAAAAAAATACCTGAATAAGAACAAACAACTTGAAGTAGACATCACAAATACACAATACAGTTACAAGGTTTGGTGTGAAATAGGAATTAGTTTAAAAGCAGCATTAACATATTGTATTCCCTTTGGGTTGCTTTGTATTACGCAGGTCTAAATGAGTGCTTAATAAAAGTATCTGCTCACCGCAACCCTGAATTAACAGGATTTAGTCGCTTTGACTCAAAGCATCTGCCAAATCACTTAATGGCAAGTTGTAGAAAAGTGCGGCAATGAACAGGTTGTTGGCCATCATACAATCTCAGCAAAAGATGGGGTTATTCCAAAATGGAGGCACACATTATCACATTCCACAAAAGTGGTGGTGGAAAAAAAAAAGTGAACATTTTTACAAATGAGAAAGTGCTAATTCCAGGTGTGAAAGCAGCATTTAGATTTATTAACAAAAAACACTCGCCCCTAGCCCCCTGGAAGCCCATTCTTAGAGTCCTTCTGCCCGTCTGCCGTCGGACAATGGGCCCCGGGGGATTGTGGGAAATGCGATGATGGCAGAAAAAAAGCAGTGATCCGGTGAGCTAGCGAGACAGACCGCGCTCGCCATGAGGCCTGCGAGCTCTGCCTGGCCCCATAAAGCCCTCCCACATGGAGGGAAAGACCTCGTCCACCCTCTACCCTCCGCTCCTTGGAAAAATCACGGACAATAGCATGTTACGCTCCGTGTGGCGTCTGGGATTTTTTATTGTACTTCTCCCTTTTTCCTTTTTTTTTATTGTTAACCACCGTACAATAACTCGCCAAATTATTCCCAGCAGTTCCCTTTTGTTAATGGAAACTTGCAATAAAATAATAAATAAAATAATAACGGTGGTCGATCCACATCTGTTTCTTGTGGCAGAAATTAGCTATCTTTTTTTTTTTTTGAATAGATGGATGAGGAAAAAGGTGGACCCCAGTCCCGTTTGAAAACAGGGAATTAATTATGAACATTTACTGAACAGATGGCCAGACCCTGCACACTTTCTCTCCACAATGCCAATGGATTTAAGGGTTTTGGGGGGAGTAACTTTGTGCTCTGGATTTCATGTTTCGCTGGACATGAAGTATAGGGCACAAGACAATTTGTGAGGGTTGTGACATCCCGTTGGCCAAGTTCACAATGAAAGAATCCAGAACGGGCCCATTCTTTTGGCCTTTGTAAGGTGCACATACTCTCTGGCAACAGTGAGCAGTTTTAGTGTTCACATTTTTCTATCTATCGTACTATAAAGACTTGAAGCCAACCGAGGCCACAAACATATTAAGGAAGCATTACTGTGAAGGTACAACACATGACAATAATTGGGCAAATATTATATGTTGCATTGCATATAGTAGGCTATACAATATTGTATTTTTAAAATACATCATTGTGAAATATATTTATCATTATAGGTATGTTCTGAAAAGCCCACATTTACAATATATTGAAGAGCATTACATTTCCATAAAGGATACAACCGTGATTGACACACACCGACATACACAAATTCTAAATCGTGCAACTTTTTTTTTTTGTTCAAAATTATACACCAAAAGTGTTAAATAAACTGCCATTACCTAGACAAAAATGGTAGTGCTGAATATATTGATTTTCTCATATTGCTTTTCCCATTATTCTCCCACAACTGACCTGCTAAAATTTACAGCAAGCCCAAATACATATTCCCACAGTGATGCAATTTCAGAAAAACACTCCCACGCATGCCGTGTAATTTCTGAAGTCTTTAAAACTTGCTGTGACTGTGTAATTTGCAGCAATAAGAGCAGCAACTGACGTTCAATTTGAATTTGGGCCGCAGGAGAGCACTCCCAGAGGGGTTTGTCCCTCTGTCCCTGCAGAATCGCATGACTATAACCTTTTCCAACAAAAAAGCTGATTAAATTCCACGCCTCGCTTTGCATAATTTCATACTATCTTCTTTCATATATGTCGTTTTGAATGACTTGGTTTTCTAGTGCGTCACCCCGTGCCTCCTACGCATCTTGAAATAGCATTTGGCTGGTCACATCTGTTGTTTTTCTTCAGACTAATCCTCAAATACAATATGAGAGACAAGGCTGTATTTAGGTGAGACAAACAGAGGAGGAGGGGTCATTAAACGGGCCTAGTAGGTGCTCCAATCAAGTTAGGAGACTCTCAAGTCCTAATACCGCCTTCACCAGGAGCTGTTGCCCATCTATACCTACCCATCCAATCGCGTCCTTGTTTTTTAATTTTTTTCTGCAGCCAAATTATGAAAAAAGGCAACACATAGGGCATGGTTTGAGTAATATTCGGACATTATTAGGAATATTAGTGTTTATGCTTGGCAGATCATTCTTTTTATTCACAGTGTAGAGGCATCAGGGTACTTGCAGGAGGATGGTAGGATGACCAGATGTCCTCTCTTCCCCCTGACATTTCCTCATTTTGGGACTGAAAATATTCGTCCATGCCCGGTTAAGGTTTTGCTCATTCCAGAGACCATATATATCCTCCTGGGAAAGTAAAGTAAATAGGCCTATTTACATTTTTTTGATGTAACACAAGTGTTTTGGATGAAAACATGTTGCAGTGAAAATATTTCTTTAATTATTATTAGTTTAATTTTATTACTTGTAGTGTAGGTTTTGGCAAAGTAGAATATATGGTTCTTGAATTTAAGACCAGACTCATGTCCCCATACAGAGGACAAAGCAATAAATAGCCTAGAATTATGTTCATATCGCCCGCCAACCCGTGTCCTCTTTTTATTGAAATCCAATATATGGTCACCCTAGCGGAGGCCGTTTCTGAGGGCAGGGCATTCTGGGGTTTAAAAATCCAAAAGGTAAAGAAGGACCTGTGTTAAAATGATTGGCAGCTGCTCGCTCTTGATGATGGCTTGAGAATCGCCAGGTTCATATCCCATGTACATTTTAAACCAGAGTCCAGTTTATAATTCATGAGCTTGTCGGTAGCCCCTGGACATCTGTGGCCTGCATTGTCTCAAACACTGATATATCGTATTTGCACTTTTTTTTTTTGGTTTTAGTTTTTTTTGCTTTCCATCTTTTAGTGCCAAGTCTTTGAAGTCAACCTAAAACATCCCTGGGCTCAATTTGAAAGGAATTCATAATTGTTCCTTTCTACCTACATCAATTATTTTATCCTGGCTCTTAATGCCCCTACTTTAATCCTGAAAAAGCCCACTTGTTTTTGGAGAGTCTGGACGACTGCGACGAAGCTGCGTCACGCTAAAGAAGGCAGCTCTGCTGGAATAATAAGAACGCGCATTACACCGCCACGTTCTGGGCCTTCGGCGACAATGAGCCCAACCTCCTGCAGGCTGTTTGGCAGATCCAGTTGGGTTTTGTTTCCTGTAGGATGCTGGGTAATTACTGCAGGCAAGAAATAGAGTGGAAGAGCAAGCGATTGTCCCAGGGCTCACCATTCCTATTCTAGATCTAAATCTGGGCTGGTGGCAGGGCCGGATCTGGGCATAGGCAACATTGGCGGTTGCCTAGGGTGGCATTCTTCCAATGGGGGGCACCAATCGGGTCTGCAATTGCTATCTCCAACGCAACAATCTCACCTAGGGCAGTAGAAAGACTAGAGCTATGCCTGGCTGGTGGTGTGACCTTCTTGGTCGAATCATTTCTGCTGTAGGTGAAGTTGTTCGTCCAGTGGGAGGCATTCAAGGCTCTTTCAAAAGAGGTGTTGCCCTTTCCAACTGAAAACACGCAGGTGCATAGGCTCCTCAAAGTCGACATTCACCATTTGTTTAATTTGACCCTGGGACCCCTACCAGTCACTGTAATTGCATGCAGACAACCGTAAGAGCGTGCTCAACTCTTCAATGCAATCAGCGTATCCAAATACTCACATTTCTGGGGGGGGGGGGGGGGGGGGGATTTTTGTATCTGGATTTGTTTGTGTTAGAAGTGGTACCCCTGCGTCCCTGAGTACCAGTGATTAAAATAAATCAACTGGTAAGCAATTTATGTAAAAAAAATTCTGAGGAATGACAATGATTTGGTTGTGCAGCCTGTGCTCTGATTCTTAAACGAACACACCCACCTCTATCTCCTAGCAACGGTTGGGGAGTATTTACAATAGTAAGAATGTTGTACTGTTGATTTGACACCCATCAGCTGTGCTTTGGCCATAAATGTTTCACGCTTGGCTGAGTCTAATTGCATCCGTATGAATCCAAGCTCGTAGCTAACCTTGTCACTCTCATGAATTGTTCTTACAGAGATTAGCACAAGGTCGGGAGTAAACGAGGAAGCAAGAGAGCCAGGGGGATCCACGGACCATCGCCGGCGACTGCAGGCCGGGGGGATATATATATTTTTACCCCCCCGCCCCTCTTCATTTTTGGACATTGGCAAACTCATGGCTGTAGGGATCCAACCGAACGCCGGGGAACTGGACAAATGACTGTTGCGAAGGCCGGTTGGGAATTAGCGACTTGTCCCGAGAGCGAGGCGCTGGGGAAATGCCCGGGGTGGAATTCGGCGCAGAGCGGGCTGGGCCGGTCCGGCGGTAGATTCCTCGCGGGATACCCGGCGGCGCTCGTCCGCTCTCACGGGACACCGGGTTCTGGGAACGCGAATGATCTCCCCGAGGAGACCCAAGAGCCTCCGTTCTCATCCCCTTCAAAGAGAGGAACCTCGCCGTCATACAAAGGGGTCTAATTTGTGTCGCGGCTGCTGGCCTTGACAATAAAAGGGATTCTACACACGAAGGGAACGGGAGGGAGGGGGGGACAACTTTCATTATTCCCCCGAAAATCGCATTCCTGAGCAGGAGCAGGAGGAAGCTTAAGGTTTGTCTTCAACCAGAGGCCCTTTTTTTGGGGGGCTTAGCCGTCATGAGGAACCCTTTGTAAGGGATGAACGCTTGAGAGCCGGAGAGAGGGCAACGGGAGGCGGTCAGCAGTACAAACAAGGATCAGTTTGGCAAACACTGATTTGACAGGATATTACCAAAGAGACCCTCGGTCCACATTGATACACTGATCAACTCTTCCTGAGAGAAGAAAAGGGGGAAAGCTTACCTCATAAGCTTTAAATGAGCTTCCCGTCGTCCCCTGCGCTACAGAGGGATTTGCCAGATATTTAAAATCAGGTAAGACAAATATGGATGCCTTTTATCGTTCGTTGCTTGACTGATTAAAGGACGGCTCATAAGGACAGGAGATAGGTCAAGGCAACCGTGCATAAGAGGGGAAACAGAGAATTCAGCTGAAGAAGAACCCTGTTTATCAATATTAATGGTATGGAAAGGCAAGTCTAAATAATACATCCGCAGCACAAATGCACAGTTTTAACTTTTTATGGATTAGTTTCCACTTTGGGAAAATTTCACATCAATGATTAAACCTCGAAGCTTGGGTTACACCTTGTTTTCATTTCAGAAGGCTTCCTTCAACTAGGCGCCTGTTAAACCTGTTATTTCAAGAGAGCAAGTTAGTCTGAGCATAACTCCTGGCCTCTCCGATAGTTTCAGCGGGCAGAGCTACCTATGGCTGTGGGCCACTTTTAAACCTATAGGAGCAAATTGCAGCCACGCTTGTCTGTATAATAATGAAAAAAAAAGTTTTTTTTTTTTTATTCTTGGAAAATACATGCAGGTTTGGGGGCGGTGGGGTGGGGGGGGGGGGCATTTGGAGGTGGGAAGAAATAATTTTATGGAAAAGAACAGGCTCATTGAAATAAAATTGTCAGGTAGCCATCTGCTGAAGATCATCTGTTGTTAAATATTGCAAGGATAGTTTTTTTTTAATACCCATATGCCCACTGCACCAAACTGTAAAACATCGACAACACTCTTCGACATGAGCCACATCTTGTGAAATGATTCCTTAACTCTCTTAAAAGCTGAACGCTGCTCTGGACATTTTAAATTAGCTCATTTTCTTTTTATGTACAAAGCTTTGTCTGTTCATCCTTTACCAACAGCTGATTTTGTTTCAGTACAAGTAATTTAAAATAAACCTGCACTTATTTATACATTGTGTCGGATTTATCAGTAAAGAACAATAGTTGAGTAAACTAAAAAAGTACGCTTATTAATTAATTAAATACATAAATCATGATTTCTATGAGTGTAGCTATGCCCAAATCAATACATATTTTTCAGCTATCAAATGTATGCAACATTCACCTGGCAATCCATGTATGTTCCCTGGAGGAGACACAAGTCTCTGCTCTTCTCAAGAACCATTTATTCTACTTTGCTGAAACCTACACTACAAGGGGCATTCAATAAAAACATAAATGTTATGTTTTCACTGCAATATATTTTTTGTCATCAAAGACACTTGTATTATCTAAAAAAATGAATAGAAAATACTAGAACATTTCAGCTCTGTCCAAGGCCTACCACTTGCTGTAGTATTAACCACTCGTTAGGCTTCGAGTGTGCCTAATGAAAGTTTAAGGACAGCTCTAGAAATCGCTATCATCAGAAAATAAGCCTCTTAATTATCCAGACATTAAGGAAAATAATAGTGGCTCATTTGTTCCAACCCAATATGAATCATATTATAAATGTTTGATCATGTTTTTAAACTGCAGCAAATACACAACCATACATGAGATGCATTATGCGCACAGCATCAATGCCAGATTCGTAAGACAGTAATCCTGATCCCAGATTCAGATAAATTATTGATTTCAGGAGTCACATTTATTCACCTTGTGGTCAGTTAAAAATAAAAAAAATAAAAAATAAACATAATTCCTATTTATAATTCACAATTCAATTACATTCACTCGTAATTATTGATAACATCAATGGGGAAAAGTGTGACTAATAATATTGTTGAATACACTGCCCGGCCAAAAAAAAAGTTGCCATTGCACCCGTCATGCATATTGCCCACTGTACAAGCCTCTGGAGGCAGTGTTATGATCTGGAGTTGCTTCAGTTGGTCAGGTCTAGGCTCAGCAACATTATGCAGCAATAAAATGAAGTCAGCGAAGTACCTGAATGTACTGAATGACCAGGTTATCCCATCAATGGGCATATTCCAGGACAACAATGCCAAGATTCATCAGGCTCAAATTGTGAAAGAGTGGTTCAGGGAGCATGAGGAATCATTTTCACACATGAATTGGCCACCAGAGTCCTAACCTTAACCCCATTGAAAGTCTTTGGGATGTGCTGGAGAACACTTTACGGAGTGGTTCGACTCTCCCGTCGTCAATGCAAGATCTCAGCCAAAAACCTATGCTACTCTGGATGGAAATAAATGTTGTGACATTGCATAAGGTTGTCGAAACAATGGCACAACAAATGCGCGCCGTAATCAAAGCTAAAGGCGGTCCAACGAAATATTAGAGTGTGCAACTTTTTTTTTGGCCGGGCAGTGTATTTCTGCTCCTATTTTCTTGATCTATGAACCCTAAACTGAATGAGAGCCCAGGATCATGTGACGCACAGACTCAGAATTCAGTTTAGTAAGGTCCAATATTAGTTTTGACGTAGAGCACACTTTATGTACTGTAGCAAAGGAGATGTTTATGATCGTGCTGGCAAGGCCACACAGTGCAATTCAACAAAAGAAATGCAAGCTTGTAGCATGGAATGCGTATCAGCATGCCTTTAATGTGCAGTTATGAATATGTGTCAGTATTTTTCTTCTTTTTTTTCCCCCTCACTGTTTGAAACCTTTCTGGAGGGGGAGACTTTTTCTCTTCTAATGTGTACGCTGGAAGTGAAAAATGATTTAAATAAAACAAGCAAACGCCGGTGTCGCCGAAGCACCAGAGAGCTTGATTAGGAAGATGAGTGTTAAAGGAAAGTGTTTTCAGTGGTTTGCGGTATCATTTGTGGAAATAAAGGCAGTATAGCTTCACTCTCCCCAGCTAGGGGTCATCTTCTCAGCAGTAAATCTGTAAAGTAAATATGATAACAGTTTGTAACTTTTCCCTGACTGAATAATGTATCTGCTGCTGTGATTTTATAATACTCCATACTCCATAAAAAATTGTATTTTATTCCCTCCTCGTAGATAATGCATTCTGAAATTTGTTTTCCATATTTAAAATATGTATTTTTCAAAAGCAACAGACCTGTTTCATTCATTATGCCCCCAGATTAAAATATCAGATTTATCACAACAAATAGTAAAGAAATCTCATAATAAGGGTCATGCATGGCCTCGTTCAAACTTGCATTATCTCTAGCTTGTATTGTATACTGCATGAGTTCAAACTTTATTGTCCATTTTCCTTCCTGAAAGTTGACAGTGAAACCAATTTTAAACCTGACTAAAACACTTTAAATGAGCAGAACTCAATCCAAGCCCTCCCAATAATAATAAAAAAACACTTACAATTCTTCTCTACCACCATCGCATTGAATGCAGGCATCCATCATGAAATACAATAAATACCAGCACTGCCAGGAAATTAACTTATGAACTATACTCTGATTAAAAATCTTCAGGCAATTGTTCATTATTTAATAGCATAAGAGGTGCTCTTTTTATTGTTTGAGCTTCTTCATAAACTTGCTGTGCGTGATGTACTGTACGTACACACAATGTTGAGGGATTATTATTATTATTATTATTGCTATTACTATTATTCTATAACTCTGCTGCCAGATATCCAGTAGATATGAATGGATCACTTTAAGGGTTGTTTCTCCTGACAAATTGTCCTATTGAACTCTATGGAAAAATAAGTCAGGAGAAAAAACCCTTCAAGTTATCCATCCATATCTACTGTATTTCTGGCAGCAGAGCGATGGTTTAAGGCTTGTTTGATACGTCAGACCCTTGATGACTTAGAGCCATTTAGCCAACCATGTGTCCCATACTGTTCCAATGTAATTTACAGCTAAATCTTGTCCCACCCCCCAATTCCCATAGAGATCCATTGAAATGCAGAGATATTATAGTATTGTTTGTAAGAGTACCAGAAAATAAGATATCAAGAGTCTTTTGATGTTGTTGGGTCACAGACATCAGGAGGTCATGCAAAGGCTATGCAACCAAATATTATAAATGATTACTCTATTCTATATATAAATGCAGGGGTGCCAATAATTGTGGCACATGTGGGTTTGTTAAAAATAATTATTTCTTGATGAGGGATTTTTTTTCTCATAATAAATTTACTTCAATTAAAGGTTGGATTTTTCTAATTTTTTCAGTGTGAGATTAAGCTAATTCACCAAATGGTAAATTTTTTCGAACCCTTTTTACTCATCTTTACCAGGGGTGCCAATAATAGTGGAGGGCACTGTATATACGTTTATCCTGTTGTGCAATGTGAATTTATGGGGTATGTTTAAGTGTGCCAGACAGTGTTTAGTGTGGGAGTGGTCCAGAATAAGAATGCTCTGTAAATTACTCCTCAATCATGCCATTTCTTTAAGGAAACCGTGGCCCCCTGAGAATGCATATGATATTTTCTAACAAGCACACTTTACAGAATGAGGAGGGAGGCACATAAGTATATGCTAATGTATTCCATAGAGCACAGATCTCCAGACACCCCACTCCCCCTCCCCACCCCCCTATACGAATACTGGCGTATTTTGAAATGTAATGTCTGCCATGCAGAAAGGGGGAAAAATCTCCTATGAATGAATCCCATTGTGTATTAATCGTTTTCCTTATTTGTCCTTCTTCTTCTAGGGTGTTCGGGGGAAAAGAAAAAAAGCATCGGCTTCCACTCCGTAAGGAGATATAAAGGATTCGGAATGACCTGGACCCACAGCTCATGCCTCCTCTTCCTGGGCAGGCTAGGGGTAATCCTGGGTCTGCTGAGCCCACTGGCGAGAGCGACATTCTGCCCCTCGTCCTGCCGCTGTGATGGGACTTTCATCTACTGCAATGATCGAGGCCTTACCTCTATACCCCTGGGGATCCCCGAGGATGCTACCATCCTGTACCTGCAGAACAACCGCATTCTCAGCGCAGGGATCCCCACCGAGCTTCGCAGGCTTGTCCAGGTGGAGAAGATTTATCTGTACTGCAACAACCTGGAGGAGTTCCCCACCAACCTGCCCAGGAACGTCAAGGAGCTGCACCTGCAGGAGAACAACGTCCGGACTATCACTCACGCGTCGCTGGGCCAGATCCCCTTCATTGAGGAGCTGCACCTGGACGACAACTCCGTCTCGGCTGTCAGCATCGAGGAAGGCGCGTTCCGGGACAGCAACCACCTCCGGCTGCTCTTCCTGTCCCGCAACCACCTGAGTTCCATCCCCCTGGGCCTGCCCATGACTATCGAGGAGCTGAGATTCGACGACAACCGCATCTCCTCCATCTCAGAGGAGGCCCTGCAGGACCTCATTAATCTCAAGCGGTTGGTGCTGGATGGCAATCTGCTCAACAACAAGAGGATCGGGGAGATGGCCTTCGTCAACCTGATCAACCTAACGGAGCTCTCGCTAGTGCGTAACTCCCTCACCTCCCCGCCGGCTAACCTTCCCGGCACCAGCCTGGAAAAACTCCAGCTGCAGGACAACCAGATCAACCGGGTCCCGCCGGGGGCGTTGGCCTTCCTCCGCCAGCTCTACCGGCTGGACCTTTCCGGAAACAACTTGAGCAGCCTGCCCCAGGGCGTCTTCGACGACCTGGACAACCTCACCCAGCTGCTGCTGCGGAACAACCCCTGGTACTGCGACTGCGGGATGAAGTGGGTGAGGGACTGGCTGCGCACCCTGCCGTCCAAGGTCAACGTGCGGGGACTGATGTGCCAGGGACCCGACAAGGTCAAAGGCATGGCTATCAAGGACCTGGCCACGGACTTGTTCAACTGCGCAGAGGCCGACATCCCCCCGACCTACGAGACCGTCACCGTTTCAAACAACCTGCCGCCTTCCAGAGGCCAGTGGCCTTCGTTCGTCACCAAAAGGCCGGTTGTCAAGGGGCCGGATTTAAGCAAACATTACCGTAGCACGACCCCATCTGGGAGGAAGATCACCAACATCATCGTGAGGTCCGCCGGAGCGGAGACCGTGCATATTTCCTGGGAGGTGGTGCAGCCAATGACGGCCCTGCGGCTGAGCTGGCTCAGGATGGGTCACAGCTCGTCGTTCGGGTCCATCACGGAGACCATCGTCCAGGGGGAGAAGACAGAGTACCTGCTGACCGCTCTTGAGCCGGACTCCTCCTACCGAATATGCATGGTTCCTATGGAAACCAGCAACGTTTACCTTTCCGACGAAACGCCCGTCTGCATAGAAACGGAAACTGGGTCCCCGAGGGCCTACAAGCCCACCACGACCCTCAATCGGGAGCAGGAGAAAGAGCCTTACAAAAATTCCAACCTGCCTTTGGCACCTATTATCGGTGGGGCCGTGGCATTCCTGGCCATCATCATACTGGCATTGGTGTGCTGGTATGTACACAGGAACGGCTCTCTCTTTTCCAGGAACTGCACGTACAACAAGGGACGCAGAAGAAAAGACGACTACGCGGAGGCGGGAACCAAGAAGGACAACTCCATCTTGGAAATCAGAGAGACCTCATTTCAAATG
The DNA here is from genome assembly GCA_029718625.1 of Synaphobranchus kaupii. Classification (NCBI taxonomy): domain Eukaryota; kingdom Metazoa; phylum Chordata; class Actinopteri; order Anguilliformes; family Synaphobranchidae; genus Synaphobranchus; species Synaphobranchus kaupii. The sequence goes on along the minus strand of CM056379.1, from coordinate 110,981,062 downwards.
ATACCAATAAACCATGGGATTGTTTCCAAGGAAGAGTTTATAATACACACAATTTTCCCCCCAAACGGCTTGAGCTTATACAAGAACGCAAACAATGACAATAACAGTTGTAACAGAAGTTACAGAGACAGTGGAATACCAGATTCAGATTACTCCCATTCATGATAATGGATACGGATGTGAGACTTCTTATTGCAAAACATGTGACTCGGAAACTGGTGGGACTTTGAAAAAACACTGGATTCGAAAAGACTGAAGTAGCAATGTTCTGTACATTTTCCATATTTATATTCATGGACTTTTTACTGAGGAAAAAAAGGTTTAGATTGCAGGTAACCACCTTGCAGTCAGTGTATATTGCCACTAACTGCGATTCTATATTTTAGAAATTTGTAGTAATTTGCACTGTATTTTCTTTGCTCGAGATTTCTGACCAATTAAAGGTGTTCTACTGAAAAATGACTTGTCAACTGTGAAAGTGGGTTTTTATTATCGTTGTTGAACAATCATACTTCTTGAAATTAGAAGTTAAAGGGAAAAAAAAACTCATGTAGGCTAAGCACAGGTAATTTTTCACTCATTATGGAAAACAGTCCGAAAAAAAGTGACAAATGTGACACAATCAGGTCAAATATTCAAAAGCAAGGAAACCATGGTCATAGACATTTCATTTTCCTAATGACAAGCAGACAGGAGACTAAAAGTTTGGGTTTTCTAAGGGGTTCTGAGTTATAAGTACAAAGATATTTCTGAAATTGTTTCTGCTTCATTTCTGCATTTCATTGGCGGAAATAGATTCACCGTTAAGTGGCTGTTGCTTTTGAGAAGCAGCGAAGCTGCACAGTAGAAGAAAAAAAAAAAAAGATGAGCAGACTATGTTCTTGTGCCACAGTGACCTTCATATTATAGCACAGGGCAAATAAGCACACAGACCATTGTAAGGCGATGCTATTCTTTAAAGGGGAATGGGCAAGCTGACACCGAAGATTATTAAATTGTAGATTTAAAGAGAAACTGCAATGCAGCACCATTAAGACCATTGTATCATATGTAATTGTAAACACTGCCCTTGAAGAGTACACACACAACTGTATATTGGGGCAGAAAAAAAATTAATGGTAGAAAATTGTAATTAGTACTTTTTTGGATACAGTGTCAGCTGTTACACTTTTTTTAAATTTTATTTACTCTTTATTTTTAATTTTATTTTTAAGCCACTTTTTGTTGCCGGAATTCAAAGGTATTTGTTCTTTATAACTGAAAACCAAAGTGCATTGTTTGCCCTTTGGCTAGTCTTGTATGTGCCTTGATCCGATGCTTATTGTATTTAGCTTTTTGAAAATCTGTGATTTTTTTTTTTTTCATACACACTTGAATATGATAAAATATTGGTCATATTGCTGAATAAAAGTGGACAAAAACACATAATGTGGTGTTTCTTTTCTCCTCCCTCCGTAAAAAAACATAAATATCACAAATTGTATGTTACATATTTTTGGATTGCTGGCTTTCAGGCACACTCTCTCCCAGTCAGCATTGAAAAGTTTTTTTTTTTTGTTGTCTTTTCTACAGCCAGCTGCAGGCCCGAAGTGGTCTTCTGTAGTGGGAAATGTCCCATAATGCAGGCATGACTACCCCGATTGGCTGGAAGTATGAATTAGAACTAGGCTAATGATGCGATTGCTCAGTTTGATACACCTCCAAGGCACTAGGGGAAAAAGAAAGATGCATCTAATGACTAGCCAACATACAGGACCTGGCATCAGCCCTGCCGGGTATTGAGGAGGCTGTCATGCATCAACGGATGATGTTTTTGCAGGAGAATTAACTTGAGCCTCAAAATTGTCCTTGTCCTTTTTTAGCATTCATTGTACTGTCAGAGGACTTGAACAAACTCCTGCCCACACTTTAATTACCTCAGAAGAGTAATTGCTTTCCGAGAGGAATATACAGAATAGCTGATTTTTTAATTAATTAATTTTTCATCATTCTACATACTTGCAATGGCCTTTCAGCATACTGTATTTGCTTGATTGGCTCTGCCCCATTCCCTTTGACTGTTCATATGACTCAGCGTATGAAATACTTTTACAGTGCTGCTCGCGGTGTACTCAGAAATTATTTCGTAAAGTGGATTTAATCTCTTTGTTTGAGAAATGTTGAGAAAAGAAAGCAATCCTGAATGCCATCTACATGGTGCGGTTTTATGGAAGCAATTAAGTTTAGGTACATAGATTAGGGTTCTGTCAAAGTGGGGTCTGGAACTATGACCTTTAGGGTCAACGATCCAGGGCCAAAATCCTTGAACGCCATTGATTTTGTCTCATAGGTATTTTTCCTATTTTTTTTTTTTTTTTCTGAGCTCAATGATGCTTTATTCACTTTGATATATTGACTGATAGATTGACTGTCTTTGATGGAGGATAATTTGTACACCTAAAACAGAGACCTAGTTTTTGTTGCTGACACTGCGCTACTGCACTACATTAGGGACAGAAAGATTGAAGCGTTGCACATTGTCTACAATAAATTACCAGGGTGAAGCATTGATACTCCGTACACAATAAAGCCTCAACATTGTGTTAAGTGTTGCCTACATAAGGGTACATTACTTGTTTCTTCTTCTTTGTATTTGTAGTAGTAGGAATAGTAGTAGTAGTAGTAGTAGTAGTAGTAGTAGTAGTAGTAGTAGTAGCAGCAGTAGTACAGTGCCTGGCCAAAAAAAAAGTCGCCGTTGCACCCGTCATGCATAGTGCCCACTGTACAAGCCTCTGGAGGCAGTGTTATGATCTGGGGTTGCTTCAATTGGTCAGGTCTAGGCTCATCAACATTATGCAGCAATAAAATGAAGTCAGCTGAGTACCTGAATGTACTGAATGACCAGGTTATCCCATCAATGGGCATATTCCAGGACGACAATGCCAAGATTCATCGGGCTCAAATTGTGAAAGAGTGGTTCAGGGAGCATGAGGAATCATTTTCACACATGAATTGGCCACCAGAGTCCTAACCTTAACCCCATTGAAAGTCTTTGGGATGTGCTGGAAAATACTTTATGGAGTGGTTCGACTCTCCCATCGTCAATACAAGATCTCAGCCAAAAATGAATGCAACTCTGGACAGAAATAAATGTTGTGACATCACATAAGGTTGTCGAAACAATGCCAAGACGAATGCGTGCCGTAATCAAAGCTAAAGGCGGTCCAATGAAATATTAGAGTGTGTGACTTTTTTTTGGCCAGGCAGAGCTCCGTGGTCCCGCCCCCTCCGATCCCTGGCTGGTCCCGGAAAGACTGCCGGAAGCCATTACCTGCCCCCACTTCGGGATCTTTCAGTCACCTTTATGATGATATTATGGCATTGTATGGACCAAACTTTGACATATATGTGATACAAAGTCCATTATATACTCACCACCGCATTTAAATCAAATTTGAATTGTATAATTAACGGAGTTTGAGAAACATAACTACACTACCCAGAATCCCCACTCGTACATCGCCGGCTCCAGCTTTTGCTAGTAAGCAGTAGCTACCGGCTGCTCTCCTAGCGAAAATGGCTATCACTCGGTCTGCTCTTGTAACTTATTATGGAAGTAGCTACAGGCCAAAGAAGTAGCTAACATCCGCTCTGCTAGCGAAAATGGCTATCACTTTCTCTTATTATGGAAGTGAAACTAAGAGTATCACCAAGGGCGAGAATCGCTATCAGTCTGGCCATGTCGAAAGTGTCAGCTTTATGGCTTTCACTTCAGCAGTGGTGGTGAGCGAGTAGCCTGGATGTTGTAGTCGTTTTAGTTGTTTTTTTGAAAACAGGTTTGTTGTTTATTTGTTAGACATAATTTCAAATTACCAGTTTTATAAATTATTTTAAAATGTGACAACCCCTCTCTTGGGTGTTTTGAACGTCTAGCTGAACATTTTCAATCCATTGACTCCCATTATATATTTTCTGAAAAGTGGCACCAGACGTTCGTCAGCATTGATACTAGTTGCAGGCCACACATTAAGATCATGAGGTGTGTAGCAAGTACATTCATTCTTCCCATCCAAAACCAAAACTTGGAATCGGTTTCACTCACTGCTGGATAAACATAAATAATCAATTTTCCATCAGCTTTAAAAAGAGTGAAAATTGGTTTTAATTCATGTTTTTAATCTGAAGCTTCAGCAGTTAGGCAAATGTTGGTGTATAATTTATGCTGCCCCCTACATTACAGTGCAATGCACAGCTGTTCTCAGACTAGAACACCTGCAGTTAGGGAGCTGGAACTGAGCCATGAATACGGAAATGGCGACCATTTCATACAGATTTCCCAGGTCTTCTGATCAAGCACACGGGACAACTGCTAACGCTCCCCAGGTGGTTTTTGTTAAACTCACCTTCGTACAAGTCATCCCAAAGTAAGTTTCCAGGATCTCGAGATCACCACGGTCAGTTTTACCTCCTGTTTTTAGCCACCTTTTTTTGTATCTTGGTAACAAAACACTCCATAGTTAATACATGCTCATTTCTCATGATTTGGAATAGCCTATAATAAAACATCAAAATTGTCATTTGAAAATGTCAAACTTACTAAATAAAACTGATTCCCTCAAATAATGCTCCCCATATTAAACAGTATATATTATATTGCATTTTAATAAGCTATAATGTTTGATGTGTATATATCTATTGCTTCCCTGAACATTAACCAGCAGCTCAAGCTATGCTGTCCTGCAAATTGTGCAAATGACAACGTCTGGGTGAATCGTTGCCACATTGTTAGATCATTTAAGCTAAATCCCATACAGTTAGCTAACTGCCAATCCCTTCTGTAAACAAAGAGCTTTTGATGCCAGGGGATGCCAGTGGAAGAGTAGTTACTAGAGAAATGCAAGTTTCCCAGTCCAGCTGAGACCAAAGTCACACATTTCAATTGAGTCCAAAACAAGACGAAAACGAGTTAATGAGAGTAAAGCAGATAAAATATGACACCCAGAAGAAAACTGGGAGTGGAATAAACTTTTTCCGTACTATTCCGGAACTTTTCATTATCTTTAGTTTTCTACTTTAGCAAAATTTTAACTTTACTTTGCTAGCTACCACCGCCTGGGTTGAAAACTAAAGAGGGATAACGATAAATAAATCTGTGATGGCAGTCCAAAGAAAAGAACGATCAAGCTGCTCTCTGAGAGTTGCTAGCCTTGTTTACAGCGAAGCCGGGGTTTGGCTTCATCAATCAGCTTTCCTGGAGAAGTGGGAGAGTTTGAGTAGTGTTCTGGGAATTCAGTGTTGCCAAGACGTGCCCACTTTTAAAAGACTCACTTTTCCCTGTGGAGGCTTAAGTCTGGAGACAGCCATTAAGATTGAAACAGTACAAGTTTTTAGAAAACTTACTTCTTTACTGCTGTGATTGTGATTGTTCTGTTTCTTGGCACTTTCTATGTATTTATTTATTTATTTTGTTTATTATTATTTCTTTTTTTTGAGAGACAGTTAAATGATTGTTAGGCAGTCCCGCTTCAACAGTCCTGGATTCAATCAGTATTTGTCTCATTACTGTTTGCAGACTTTTTTTTGTTCTTTTTTTTTGTTTTGTTAGTTTTTTTTCTAAATATAAATAAAGTGTTATTTGCTTTCTGTTCTTTCTTTCTTTTAACACTTTCCCCTTGCAGTTTTTGTTTTGCATGATTTCATGTTAGATTGTATTTTCTTGGCCCATTTCACTCATATGCACCTTTCAAAAAGGCATTTAGAATAATTCTCTGCAGAAATTTTTCAGATTTACAATTTCACACAACATCTATTCGCAGCTAAACTGCAAATGTTTTTAAATGGCAAAAATAATAGCTTCCCAATGCCTAAAGTCAACCTTGTAACTTTGGAATTGAATAGTATCCTAATCTTTAGGTCAGTGCCTGTTAATTGAAATAAAAGGTGTTATCTAATTGCCATGAATTCTAAGTACAATAGTCAAGGTCAACCATGACTCAACATCCATTAAATCTTCTCAAACTAACAAGTAAATTAGTGGGAAAAGGTCATTGAGGTGTGCCAGTTAAATGGCAATGAAGAAACACATTTAACTCCAGTGATATAAACATCACACTAAAAAAACCCTTCAGACTGAAATGGCACACAAATGAAGGTTGCAATACAGTCTATGCACAAATAAATTTGAAAAAAGAGCCACACAACAAACACTCCACTCTTTTCACTTCCATTAATTCCTGTTTGACTTGTTTCTCCAATGCCAAACACCCTGCACTCTTATTAAAAAAACCCATAATGAGACATTGGCTTTTTCCTGTTCTGCCGTGCCGTTTTCTCTGCCAAAATGCTTTTGTGTGGCCGTCAGCCGTGCTAGCAGCGCTCATTTCTTCGAAATGTTGATCGGAACTGAGGTCAAATGCTTAGCCTGTGGTGGCGGCTCCATCCCAATGCTGCCGTGCTGCTAGCGGCATGCTAATGAGGACCGCCGGCGCACACAAAGGTACCCCTCTGACAGCAGGGGTGCATCCAGAGGTGGAGAAACAAAAACACTTTACGCTGAACATAATGGGGAATGGCGTCCAGGGACCAGTTGCTTTTAAAAACATATAATTGGTCTAAATCCTCAACACTATAGTCCTAGGGAGCTGTAGGCTATGCTGGTGTCTGTTTGTTGCCAGCATGTAATTGATGGCCTAAACAATTATGGTGGCTGATTCCAAAGTTAACTTGCCTCTCCTAGTTCTTTGGGTCAGATAAACAAAATGGTGAAATGCCAGAAATATTTCTCCATTCAGGAATTGTATGGGGTTGTGTAATTTGGCAATCGTGTGCACCAACCGATAATTGTTAACCTGTTTGTTTGGCTGCTTTCTGTAATGTGATACGTTTAAAGAGCTAGATTACAATCAAACATATTGTAGTGAATGCATTACAATAACAATTTACCATTGTAATGTGATTGTATGAGTTCCACAGGTGGAACGTAATGTATTTTCCCCTCCAATCGTGTATGCGCATGTTTAGAACCAAAGTTTCTATTTGTGGAGTCAAAGTCATGACCGGTGTGGCTGCAGGCTTTTGTTCAGTCAAGCAGTTACACACCTGATTCTACTAATCAAGGCCCTTACTGCAAAGACTCTAGTGATTGATTAGTAGAATCAGTGTGTAACTGCTTGGTTGGAACAAACTCCTGCCCCTACACCGGCAATTTTTGGATAAAATTGAGTACCCCTTGATGTAGGAACTAAATTCACAACAAAAACCTCACGAAGGGAAGTAAAAATCTATTGCAATCACACTGGACAACACAACAAATTTGCACTGCAGTTACCCTCCCCACAGTTGGCTTTTTATCCTGGTTTAAACAATCTCAAAGGGCCTGCCATCATGTACAAATGTTTTACCTTATCAACTTTATTGATTTTTGTAAATATACGCTGATTCTGAATTTGTACCGTTTGTACTGTGTTCAATTGAATATATGTAAAAGTCAATTTACAAATCACTGCTTTCTGCTTTTATACGCATTTTACATACTGTCAACAACTTTTTTGGAATTGGGGTTTGTACATGTCCTACCTTATCTGGGCCAAGATGTGAGTGTCTATCTCTGTTTTTAGGAAGGCACTCAATTCACATACAACACATGCTCTTACGCCTCGCCACGTTCATAATTACTAACCACACAAACAGGACTGTGGCTGCATATGAGTTAGCTAAAATGATAGACTTTTTTCTATCATTCAGATAGCTGGGTATTCAATAAAGCAATTCAGGTTAAGTACCTTGTTTAATCTTTTGAAGAGCAGGTTTTTTGGAATGTTTTTTTTTTCCCCACAAAATTCTAAGTATGAGTGTTCTAGAACCCCAGAGACAAATGGCCCAAATGCCATTCTGATTCTGATTCAATACCGGACCGTGGGGCCAATCTACGCACTGGATCAGGGCCTTAACAGGAGGAGCCATCCAGCAGCCCCCAAACACACCTGCATTGACAGGTTCTCCTCCGCCAAACAGGTATCCCATGCATTTGTGGGGACAGTTTGCTATGTAACCATTTTCACATGGAATTCATTCACCTTTCTTTCCATGAATAAACATTCGGCAGAGGCTTATTCAGAGAGACTTCTGAAAGTGCGTACATTAAGGTTTGGCCAATGAGCAGAGACAGTGCCAAGCCATCACAACCGATCGAGGAGGCCAGTACGTAAGCATAAACATGCAATGTTAAGCACCATTGTATAGGTAAAAGAGGGAGATTGATGGTAGTGCTTTAAGCAACAAATGGGTTTGAGAATTCTGGGTGCCGCCCCAATATTCTTCACTACTCACCTCCTTTCCTCCTCTCGTCTCCTCCACTCATCTCCTACCCAGAAGTATGCAAAACTGCCTGAGTGTTTTGAGTACAGGTAGTTGCATTTACAGTATACAATATACCTGACATTGCGGTTTGCGTCGAGACATTAATTGATTTGCAACCATTAACATGTAATTAATATGTAATCAGCAACATTAGATTAGGACACAAAGATGGGGTTCCGGGGCACGGAGGAGAGGAGGAGGTGGTAGTGGAGGAAAGGAGGATACATGAGTATTGGGACGCACCCACAGTGTTAGACACAGTATAGGTAGCGGGGTTGTGAACCTGCTATGGATCAGCTGAATGCGTTTATGTTTCATGATACACTGTAAGTCACTATGGATAAGAGTGTCTGCTAAATATTGTGATGTAATGCAATGTCATTTATTGTAACGTAACTCGGCTGGCCACAGACCCACCAGGGGCCTGTTCCAGAGAGCAGGATTACTGAGTTAGAGCTTACTACACTAAGTAAAACCCAGAACAGCTATTTTTTATTTTAGTCCATGTTCCAGGATTCCTGGTTTTACTCTGTGCAGTTATCCAGCTAATCAGTAACCCAACTTTCTGATACAGGCCCCTGAAGGAGGCAGGTTTGTGAGTTTAGTTTTCTGCATGACGTGCCTCTTTTTCACGGCTAATGCTTCCTGTCACAATTTATCAGAGTGGCCAGAACCTTCTTTATTCCAAGGACTTCCTCCATGGCCCAGCATGGCCCAGCAGGCTGCAGTGTTTGGAGATCCTGTTTCCTGAAGGTGATTCGCTTCCATTGAAAAAAACACAGAGGATTGTCTCCACTGAATTCAGGTAGTTTGTTTATAGGGGGAGAAAACAAGGTGGAGCTGTGATACACCGGCTGAAGGCCATTAGAGAAAAGAGGTAAGCATCCAGCAACGTGGTTTATAGCCACGGCTTTGACGCCCCGTAGATCCTACATTGTGTGGTATCGTGTCACGTTGTTCATGGCAGATCTAAACACACAAAAGAGGGGAGAGAAATGGTACTTTAAATTTCACAAAACTTCAGGAAACAGAGAGGATCTTGAAGGGGGAAAAAAAGAAAGAAAAAGGAATTCTTGTAAAAAGATAAATAAATAAATAAATAAGTTAAAGCCATCAAAGCAATTTCGTTCCGACGACCCACTGCAGAGTCAAAAGACATAAGCCAGTCTAATCCTGTGCTCTTACCGGCTTAAGTGGAGCCTCTGACTGCACGGCCTGAGATGGCCGACCCTTCAAAGACTGCGTGTGTGAGGGAGCGCCTGTTTCTGGCGACGTCGCCGGTCCAGGCAGGCTCTGACAGATGCTTCTTTACTTCTTGATTCTGTGTGTGTGCGTGTGTGTGTGTTTTTTTATATTCTCCTCCACCCCCACCCCGCTTTTTCTAATCTTCCCAGAGTGAAAATTGAAATGAAAAAAAAATTGTGTTGACTCCCAGACACACGCGCACACACACATGCGCACACACACACACCCACGCGCGCAGCAGTTTTCGGAGAAATGATTGAATTTCGCTCTAATCTCAACAGAACCATTTAGACCAGAAGCCTGATTCAAACCTAGAGTCTGCAGTAGGTGATACGCTGTAAATAGACTTTATTTTGTTTTGTTTCATGACCAAGAAGAAGACAGAACGCAAGGAAAGATATTCACAAGAAACAAACTAAACAATTCAATGCAATACTTTATTTCTGCCCGTGATTTACTGTCATGCTGTTAGCATGAACACTGACACGTAAAATATTTATGGAATATGACAATTTTTTTTTTTACCATTTCACAACTTTATCTGTCCCAAAGACGTGGGGGGGGGGGTATATTATGAAGCTGGATTACTGAGTTAGCTGGATAACTGCACTGAGTCCATGTTCCAGATTTGGGAGGGTTCTGGGTTACTCAGGGCAGTTATCCAGCTAACATAGTAATCCTGCTTCGTAGTATACCCCCCAAGAGAGGTGAGTCAACTTTGCAATCAGTCACCAAAATGCACTCCCATGCCAAGCAATATGTTGGTATTAATAATTAATACTGATTAATGTTATACATAAATGCATTTGTGATAGTCATGAAATCACCTGTCTTAAGAGTTTCTTTTCATTCAGGCAACTAACCTTTTTTTTAATCACTGCACACGGGTACATTTGATTTTCTATATTTTAGAGTGGTAAACGGAAGGCATTCTAAAATTCTAAGTCAAGCCTACATTTATTGTATATCTACTGCTGCTCAGACAGCCATAATTGGATTCCTCAGGCCCGTTCTGTTCTCAAAACCACTCTCAAAAACATAGCGAGCACCGCTCTCTCCCTGGAGAAATTAAACCAAGCAGCCAATATGCCATAAAAAAAACATCAACTGCATACTGAAAAAGTCTGATATTGCCTGTTAACAAAACAATCACATGTATATAAAGACAAAGCAAACTTATTGTTTCAGCGTTTAGAATGCTAAAAAGCCGCGACTAGCGTCCGGTTGCTGGTTCGAGAGCCGTGAGAATACTTTTGAGCGTGATTAGATGTGTAAACCCATTGAAAAAGATGACAGGTGATAGACAATACGATGCGAGCAAACAGGATAGGTCCAGAATTAAAACTGACTCGTTTCCATGTAGAATGCCCTGCCTTTGCTTAGGGTGCCTTGATAGAAACAATCAACAAAGGGCAATGTCACAGGAAAGCTATTTCCAAACACAAAGCTCTCCAAATATCTGGAATACCTTACTTGGAGTTTTCAGGCACTTAATAAAGTGGGTGTGTATGCTTTTCATAAATTCAGATAAAGTTCAGGTTTTGACATCACTGCACAGGATATTGAAGGGTCGGTTATTCATCGGGACAGAAAAAATATCCTTTGCCATGAAAGGATGATATTACTTGACAGTGGAGCCATCGCTGAACGCACTACAAACGTAAATTCCTAAACGGCTGATGAGCACTCTCTACAAGCTCTAATATAAGATTTGGGCAGTGATGCCGAATCATCGGAAAGATTTATTGAAATCCTAAATCGATGCTGAAAAGCCTACAAGATAATTATGCAACAGGCCTTTAATCGGAGTGTAAAAAGCAAACTGTCTTTGATACAACATCTTTTGCCAGCAGAAGAAGAAAAAAAAAACGCTTTTATCCAAAAACATTTTTTATGTTTGCAGAAGAAGCTGTAAATTCAGCCATTTAGCTGACACAGTTTTGCTCTGAAGATATACAGCCTGGTTGATACTAACGCTCCTTGTTTTGCATATCGAAACGGCATGTGAGACGTAGCATTGTCATATTGAATTCTAGCCTTAAGGGCACAATCTGAGCTGCCTTGAAGCAGGGCATTGGAATAATCCAGTCTTGAGGAGACAAATGTGTGCCGTTTTTTTCTCTCTCTTTCTGCTTCTTTCTCTTTCTATTTCATCTTGTCACGGCCGTGCCGTGTTTATGCTTAACTGTCTTTATGTGAAGAAAAAGACTCAGCTGGCAGGCAACAGAAGATTAGATATGAGGCCGCGTGACGAGGCGGCGTTTTCCCTTTTATTGTTGTTGACCGTGACAAAACGCTCCCTGGAACAGGAAGGGGTTTCAGCTCGGACTGGCAAAAAATAAATCGAAGACACGCGTTAGACGACGACAACAATTTGTTAACTGGGACATGAGTGAGACAGATACACTAATTGTTCGGGGCCACAAGTGGCAAACAATGAATGCGCTGGTGAAGTCATTAATCTCCGGAAGTCTCCGGAAACGTTCAGATAACAGATAAGACGGACGGAGTGAAAAAATGGCTGAACTGTCAGGGACCGATCTCCCTGTGACACGATCTCTTACTCCAGATGGCTGAATTCTCAAAAAAAAAAAAAAAAAAATGTATAAAGCTTTGACTATTTGCAGATACCGGAACACTTATTCAATTAGAAATACAAGTAAAGCATTCAATAAAAAAATGTCTGTAGTTTTCCAATTCTAAAAATCTCTGTGGGAGGTAATGAGTCAGGAACAAAAAGTGCACCCAGTTGAAAAGAAGTTTGAATACAAAGGATAGTTTTGAATGCAATGTGTTGGCAATCGATAACCTTTTTTTTTTTTTTTTGTCCCCTTGCCAAAAAAAATAAATAAATAGAAAAGTGTGCAAATTAAATTTCTGCCGTTTACGAGCCAGATGGTCCTCGATTTGGCCAAATTCACTCAACCTGACCGGCACAATGCCTGACTGACACATAAGCATATTAAATTGATTTGCCGGATAACTCCGTCAACAAAGAATCTGGGAATTTATTGCATTTTCGAAAGGCAATGACAAATGACTTTCATATTGATATTGTTAAGTGGACCACAAAGCAAACAGAAGAATCCATTAATCAATGAAAGTACGGCATCCTTGGCAGTCATGAGCTCTAGCCCACGTCCCTGGGGTAAGATTTCAGTGATCAGCAGTAAGATAGTGGGGGGGGGGGTGGGGTGGGGTGGGGTGTCATAGAACCAACTTCAGTTCCCTCTAATTAGCCGAGTGTGGCAAGAACCAGAACATGTACTGCAGATTGTTAGAAAATGTACGCGTGCTTCTATGCCTCCATCTGTTCGCATCGACGCGCTCTCGAAACCATCAAAATGTTCAGCGCAAAATCAACTCCAAGGTGGACTATTTCTGAACTGTTCTTGCCGAGTACGTTTGTTCAGTGTTTTAGTCACATGACCTCAATGGGAGATGTTTTAACAGTGAGAATCGTGCTGTGCGCTGCTGTGATATCGGAATAACACATAGAAACGGTGGATAGAATGTTAGCGCATAAGCTAAATGCGAGTGTTAAATTATTATAGAGGCCAATTTGCACAGTGTTTTTATAGCTCGGACCTTTAAGCACGGGGATGCGAGCCAGACACTGTACATTTGAAGATATGAAATATGAAAATATCAAATTGGACCGGGGAAAAATCATGCATTAAGTTTTAATGGCTTGATCTCTCTCTCTCTCTCTTTCTCTCTAGCAGTTGTTAATTTGGGATTCTCAGAAGTGCAAGACACAGTGAGCAGGTTGATGGAATGAGAAATGTCAACTGTTAAATGCAGTTAAAAAAAAAGGTGTTAAATGCAGTTATTCGTGCTAGCCTGCATCTACGCGGCGTACTAAATTATTCTGAGAGGGTACGCTGTGCGAAAGAGAGAGAGAGAGAGAGAGCGAGTCTGAAAAGGAGCTTGAGCTTCATGTCTCAGTCTGAAACAGAGCCCCCCCCCCCAACACCCCCTTCGCTCATAGCACACAGTGCACTCTGGATGGTGGGGAATCTGATTGATATCAAAAATTGCTCAGTGACTCTGGAGCTGAACAAAAAATAATAATTTGATTTCCACTGGATTTGTTCCCTTACCACCCACCCCACCCCCCACCCCCACCCCCCACCTTACCACACTTTTCCCCCCAATTTCAAACTGTGGCTCAGTCCCACTCTACAGCATCCTCCATATCCTCCCATCAGCCACTGCTTCTTTTCATGCAAAAAAAAAAAAAAACACCACTTAAGCTGCCAGAGGATTACACAGCTTAGACAGACTGCACATTCCTTGGTTGACCAGTGGTGTCGCTATTGAGCAATGTGTTTGGGAATACCCAACTGACAGTAACCATCCCACCCTGCTCCATGCTATAGCCACTTACATTTCCATTTTAGCATTTAGCAGATTACGCTTTTATATACAATCAATTTATGCAGCTGGATATTTTTCTTACTTTTAATAAGTACCTTGCTCGAGAGCCCAGGTGCAAAACTCCCGTTGTGGAGGGCCACAGTGCCTGTTGGTTTTCAGGGGGTTCTCGACACCGGTGGTTATTTTAAGTCATTTATTGACTAAATAATCCGCACGCCTTGTCCTCAAGGCCTTAATTGGCAGCTGATCCGAAAGGAAACTACAAAAACCCGCAGACACTAAGCCCGCCCTGGGAATTTAGTTTGACACCTTTGCTCTAGGCTACAATGGCAATGTCCCAACTGGGAATCAAACTCGCAACCCAGTTCCCAAAATGTTATACCACACTGCCGCCCTACGCATTGCCCTATGGGACTCCTGGCCATAGTTGCAGTGCCACAGAGACAGTACTGGCACAGCGGATGCTGCCACAGTCACGAGGCTAACACAGTCTGCACATGTGCGACACAATTACACTAAAGACCGAGTAGCTCAATTTTACGTGCCAATCAGGCCTCTATTCACAGAGGGTAAAAAAAAACATATAATGCAGTGCATTATCTTCAGTGGTGGTCAATTCACAGCACCTGCTGGAGCAATGCCACTTTTTTCACTTCAATGCCATTGGTCAGCTTAGTGTGATTTCACTGCAGCTGTGATGTCACCTTGTGAGTTCTACCATGTTAGGATAGGAATCAACTAAATGTAGTCTCACAGACCCACCGAGATTTGGGTTTCTTATCCAATTCTGTCACGATCGGGCAATAGGCCAATAGTGTCCCGTTCATTATGAGTGAATAGTCACAGATAGCTCTCAAAAATGTGTCAGGCCAAGTTTGGAGGACTTCAACAAGAAAGGGAGAGGTTTTTTCAGTAATAAACATGCTGCAAGAAACAACAGCAGGCATATAAAAAAGGGGGTGGGGTCAAACTTCAAAACGAATGTGACGACAGATTTCACAGGTCAAAAAAAATAAATAAATAGAAAAACATTAAAAAGGCAGCTGTAAACACACGCTTGGAAGAAAAAGTACAAAGTGTTCGCAGATGACAGGGCTGTCAACGGTGTAAGAACTGCGAAACAGCACTGGATGTAGTTTCCAGAGATAAAAGACTCTGCAAAAGGGGACAGTGTGATGATAGCACGGAACACCTGCGTCTGGCTAGCATCATTACACTTCAAAGAGGCCTCTCTAAAAATACACTACAAATTGGCCTCGCTGTAAGTACTCGGCGTGCATTACATTACATAACATTTATTTCACAGACTCTATCGCACTTATGAGGAAAGATGACTTATAATGCAACGGAGCGCAAGCGCATGCATATACAAGCCGAATTACAATCGGACGACAACTACAAAAAAAAAAACC
This sequence comes from Synaphobranchus kaupii, assembly GCA_029718625.1. Taxonomy (NCBI): domain Eukaryota; kingdom Metazoa; phylum Chordata; class Actinopteri; order Anguilliformes; family Synaphobranchidae; genus Synaphobranchus; species Synaphobranchus kaupii. The sequence continues at coordinate 110,965,688 of CM056379.1, read as the reverse complement.
TGCTAAGAACACTCCCAGATCAGAGACAGCATACGTACATGCAAAAACACCGTCACAAAAAAACACCAATGTAGGCAACTGTGACAACCTCCTAGTACAGTGGCTCCCAACCCTGTCCCTGTAGATCTACCATCCTGTAGGTTTTCATTTCAACCCTATTTTGGCACACCTGATTCGACTAATTAGCAGCTCAACGAGATCTCTAGCTGTTGAATGGGGTGTTCTTTGTTAGGGTTGGAGTGAAAACCTGGTAGATCTCTAGCTGTTGAATGAAGTGTGCTTTTTTTAAGGGTTGGAGTGAAAACCTGGTGGATCTCCAGGAAGAAGGGTTGGGAACAACTAGTCCTAGAACCATGACACAATCATCACAAATACAGTAGCCTATCATAGCGTAAAAGATCCTCCCAGTACCGTACTAGACGCTGAATTAATTCAACAGAAAGGTAGAGAATCCAAGGAGAGCTGAGACGGGCTGTGAAGAGACGGGTCTTCAGTCCGCGGCAGAAGACGACGGCGATTCTGCTGTCCTGACCTCTGTGGGGGGAGAGTTCATGCAAACACTGAGGGGGGATTGTGGACAGGAAATGACCTCACAGAGAAGAGACAGCCATAGAGGGGCATGAGACAGCACAAAGGTTGCTGACCAGCCAGCGTATACGGCCTAAGGACTGACTGGATGTGAGACTTAACACGTAGATGTTGGCCTTTACTGTACAGAGTGAACACCACGCAGTGGCCAACCAAAAACTACCCCAGGGGTGCACATCTACGTAAATGTAATGTAGAACTTCTCTGCCTGAGTGCAGGGAGTGGTTTTAGACACTGGCATTAAGTCAGGAGAGCATTTATGTGCTGTTAGACTGTTTGGATATGGGTAAAAATGTATAGGATGGGGACTTGTGTGTGTGTGTGTACTGCATGTTTGTGTGTGTGTGTGTGTGTGTGTGTGTGTGTGTGTGTGTGTGTGTGTGTGTGTGTTTGTGCATGTGTATGTGCATGTGTGTGTGTGTGTGCACGTGTGTGTTTGTGCCTTTGTGTATGTGCGCATGTGTGTGTATGCGTCTGTGTGCATGGGTGTGCGCGTTCATGTGTGTGTGTGTGTGTGTGTGTGTGTGCACGTGTGTGTTTGTGCCTTTGTGTATGTGCACATGTGTGTGTATGCGTCTGTGTGCATGGGTGTGCGCGTTCGTGTGTGTGTGTGTGTCTGTGTTTGTGCATGTGTATGTGTGTGTGTGTGTGTGTGCACGTGTGTGTTTGTGCCTTTGTGTATGTGCGCATGTGTGTGTATGCGTCTGTGTGCATGGGTGTCCGCGTTCGTGTGTGTGTGTGTGTGCACGTGTGTTTGTGCCTTTGTGTATGTGCGCATGTGTGTCTATGCGTCTGTGTGCATGGGTGTGCGCGTTCGCGTGTGTGTGTCCGTGTTTGTGTGTGTGTGTGTGTGTGTGTTTGCGTGTTCGTGTGTGTGTGTGTGTGTGTCCGTGTTCGTGTGTGTGTGTCCGTGTGTGTGTGTCCGTGTTCGTGTGTGTGTGTGTGTGTGTGTGTTCGTGTGTGTGTTTGCGTGTGTGGTGTGTGTGTGTGTGTGTGTGTGTGTGTGCAGGGGGGACGTATAATGAATGATTGGTTTATTCTGAATGTGGCCTGTTTTTGTTTTGAATGCAAACGAGTACTCTGCTTGCATTGAGATTACTGGTTTACTGCACGGCACAGAACATGAGATTCGGAAATAAAGTAACAAATTGATTCCCTCCAAGCTCCCTTGTAATGAATAAGACTCTTAAAAAAAGCCAAGAATGCAAATAATAAAGACAGAATTTTAAAAGCAGGCATAAATATTCAATTTTTGAAATCTACATTTGGAGGAAAGGGTAGACATACTAATCGCAAATAAATCTATTCTCTATATTAAAATGCAAGCATTAATGCTCCACTGTAATAAAAATGTAGACAATGTCATCAGTAATGCTATTAAATGCAGAAAACAAATGTTACGCCTGTCTCTTTTGTGAAGAAAGTGGTAATTATAATGTAAATTGCATAATCACAATGCAAATGCATTGCACACCAGTCACAATTTACTTTATTTATTTTTTTCATTTTTTACAAAACCCTTGCAGTCTGTACATTATTGGACTAGTTGGGAATGTTAATACCAATAACAGTGAGTAATGCCCTCTTTTTAAAACAATCTTGCATAAAAAAGACGTATGAATGAGTGTGCCATGTTTTATGCGTCACCGAAACATATTTTATATCATCGTCTTCCTGTAAACACATTCCACAACGACAATTTCCACCCTGTGGGGGTTTCACTCAGAAAGGTCCTGTGTGGAGGAATATGGGCATTACTCATCATGTGACAGGTCCATCATGCATTGTGTTAGTTTACCTGCGCTTACACGCACACAAAGATAACAAGGAGGGAGAGAGAGAGAGAGAGAGAGAGAGAGAGAGAGAGAGAGAGAGAGAGAGAGAAACACACGCACGGACACAAAAATCAATGCATATGCACATACAAACACAAACGCACAAACACACACACGCACACACCTGTTACTGTATATACTGTATAATATCCAGATGTGTTATCATTGTTATTTTGTTTTGTTTCTTTCTTCTGTTGACATGTTCCTTTCTCTCATGAACAAGTTTTGGCAATACAATTGTAAAAATTTTGTCATGCCAATAAAGCATACTGAATTGAATTGAATTGAATTGAGAGAGAGAGAGAGAGAGAGAGAGAGAGAGAGAGAGAGAGAGAGAGAGAGAGAGAGAGAGAGAGACAGACAAAACGCGTACATAAAAAAATGTGCTTTTTTTTTTTCAGGCCCTGTAAGCCTTCTTCATCTCCATAGAGCCGTATAACAGTGTGCATATTCCACAGCTCTAGAAATGGGCAAGGGCATTGGCTTTATTGGAAATGTACTGGAAATGCGTGCGTTCCTGGTTTATTGTTTGATGCTATGCGATATATTTGAGACTAAAAACAAATAGAAAATTTGATGAGAGAGGAGTTTGATGAGAGAAGAGTTCTTTTGGCAAAGAAAGACAAAACTAAATTTCCCATCTGCAACATAACAGGCAACCCTATCTCTCGACACTTGGGAAGTCGTATTAAAATGTGCTAAAATGACAGATGAAAAAAATGGAATATCATACAATACTGACACTGTCATTCTCCTTTGCCCTCCTTCATCCTCAAACTTTGATGATGGGGTTGGCGCATGGGGGCGGGGTGGGGGCTAATATACATTCTGCCCGAGCTTTGCTCACATTTGACTTGCTAAATTGACTTTCAAAGCCGCTCAGAGAAAAATAGACCTTTGTTTCCTGCCCTATAAAAATGTAGAGCTTTTATAATTACTGGGGCCCATCGGAAGTACTCCATTCGATATTTAAATCAGGCGGAGGGTAACCGCAATGGCATAACGACATGAATCTTTAAACTCGGGTGGAATTAAAACGATGTACCTGGCAGACCCATGTCCTCGTCTGGCTTGGTATCAGACACTAAGCTTCATTAGGCCTTTCCACTGAAGGCCCCTGCCACGCCCCGCCATGCTAAATGCTCGTTGAGTTTCCCCTGGCCACCGAGAGACCGAGTCCAACAGCTCATAATGTGAGGATGTTAATTAATGTTAATGGATCGCAAATTTTCAGAAGATGATTCGTTCTTTTAATGGACTCCCACACAAGGAGGACAGAAAAAAAATAATAAAAACCTGGCACATTGTACACGGACCGAAAATACAGTCCATTAGTTAAGCACAAAGAGAGGGAGAATGATCAGGTCAGTTCAATGGCAAAAAATAAAATAATAAAAATGAATAGCACTACTTTGTTTTTCAGGGTATCAAGGGAGCAGATTTCGGCCTTTTACTTGTTTTAATAACCACTCAGGGAGCACGGGCCAGAGTTTTGGCTCTTAGTGCATCAGGATCACCTCCTAAGAATCACTCTCGACACTGGATAATTCGCAGTCCGTACTGGATTGGCAGAGACTAGAGCTGGAAGGGCAGGTTAAAATGCAATATAACCCTGGGCCAGACTACTCGGATGATTGACGGTGGTACTGAGCGCACGAGGGCAACAAGAGTTCTGCGTTCGGTCGGTTTATTACCGGGGACTCACACTCTGAAACCATTACTTAATTTTCATCCATTTTATCGGAACTGAGTAGGCCTGTTTGGTACAGCACAGATAGAATGCTCTATCTTCTAATGTTCTAGAACTCATTAATGTTGAAGATGTGTTTGCAAAAGGCTCTGGGCCGGGAGAGACGGCTAAATGCAGTGGTTCTCCGTGAAGTCGAGAGCTCCACAATATGACATCAAACCCTAACTAAAATCAAACCCTAGTGTGGCTGACTGCGTCCTGGAAGCTTATCTCTGCGGGTGGGCTGCAACGAACATTGGCTTCGCTCCATATGGTCCAGAGAACGCCCGTGCTGGTTCTACGCTCTCGCGAGTCGATGGATGATGCAAGAGGACAGGCTTACAACCACAATTAGGCGTTCCTATTTTGGGGAATAAAATTTTAAATATGTATCAAAGGGATTAGAACATTTGCTTGAATTTAACTGGGCTGTGGTTTTCTCCTTGCTGTTGTTGTTGTTTCAGATTTTAATAAAGTTTTAATAAATTTTTCACTAAATTATTCATGAGTCCTCTCTGGTTTCTTTGCCCACAGTGGAGTTCAGTTTAAATTGAGCTGAGATCGCTTCTGTTTAAAGAAAGACAATATACAAAAAACACAAAGCTAAAGGAGAACAAACCCTCTGGCGGCTTAACGCACTAAAAGTGTTACTCCTGCAATACAGCGGCTATCGTAGATTACGCAACAAATCATCCACTTCTGTGAAGCACTGTAAGCGCCGTGATACCGCAGAACATTTCCTATTGCTGCGTAATTAAAAATGAATGGGGTGGACTGACTGGGAATTCACAGCAGCATCAACATCACGTCCCAATGGGGCTCGTACGGAAATGGAACACATTGAAAGATATTACAAATATATGGAGTGTATATATGCGGAACGTGGGTTATAGTTGGGCAGAACACGAGTCCTTGGAAGACCCGAAACATTTGGCAAACGCGTCGATGGGATTGACAGTAGTGAGTGATGAATTATCTCAACTGTGCAAAAGTAGCTTCTAGCAGGCTACAGTGGGGAGTCTCCATTGGCAGCTGTTCCGCAGGGCAAAAATCACCACGCCAATCAATGTCTTTGATCTGTTAAAGCAATTAAAGTGCAAACCGAAGCTTTACCATGACTAAGCCTAAAAAAGTGACACGACACAAGACGGACCTGATTGATGGCTCTGTGCAACAGGTCAGTGGCCTCTACTGCTTCTGTTTGAGCGACTGCCTCCCTCACAGCAGCGAGGAAACAAGCGCAGAAAATGGATTACAAGAGGGCAAGCATGTGACAGATCTGTACATTGACTCATGGAGGGAGGTTTTGCATATTCCTGCATTCTGACGAGGTCAGGTTTGAGTACTGGGATACTTTCTTATAGGCATCGTCACCTCTCATTAGTCTGGTGTGTTCAATTGTTTCCTTAGTGCAGGTATAAGAGAGCATTCGGTATCTAGTCTTGATTCTAGGCTTTGGATTGACTTTGGAGTCTGTTATTGGCGTTTGTCAACATGAGGACCAAGAGTTGTGTCGATGAAAGTCAAGGAAGCTATAATGAGGCTCAGAAATAAGAAGAAAAAAACAGTCAGAGACATAGGCCAGACCATAGGCTTATCAAAATCAACAGTTTGGAACATCAATAAGAAGAAAGAGAGCACTGGTGAGCTCAGTAATCGCAAAAGGGCCTGGTAGGCCAAGGAAGACCTCTACATTTGATGACCACAGATTTCTCACTGTAATGAAGAATCCCCCCCCCCCCCCCCCCCCCCAAACACCTGTCCGACAGATCAGAAACACTCTTCACAGGAGGCAAGTGTGGATTTGTCCGCAGAAGAACAAAATTACAGAGGCTACACCCAAAGATGCAATTGCAAACCACTAGTTATAGCCGCAAAAACAGGATGGCCAGGATACAGTTTGCTAAGAACTACCTAAAAGAGCCTGGGGGTTTTGTATAAAGCAGGATTACTGAGTTATGTTTTTTTTATTTTTTTTTACCTCATTTTGCTGGTTGGGGGCTATGGCCTGGTTTTTTGCTCAATTTTCCTTCTGTTTCCCTGTGCAGCGTCTTTGCGACAGTTCTCTGTAAAAAGCGCTATACAAATAAAAATTGAATTGAATTGAATTGAATTAAGTTAGCTGGATAAAGCAGGATTGCTGAGTTAGCTGGATGCAGTCGGATTACCGAGTTAGCTGAGTAAATTCTGGAACTGCTCTTTTTGCTTCAGTCCATGTTCCAGATTTGGGAGGGTTCCAGGTTTTTCTCAGTGCAGTTATCCAGCTAACTCAGTAATCCTGCTTTGTGGAATTCCCCCTTTGTTCTGTGTTCTGAAAAAAGGTTGTGTGGGCAGATGAGACCAGTATCACAGTGAGGGCAAGAGCATGACATCTGGAGGCTAAAAAGAACTGGCCAAGATCCAACGCATTCCACCTCATCTGTGAAACATGGTGGTGGGAGTGCAATGGTTTGGGCATGTATGGCTGCCACAGGTACTGGCTCACTTGTCTTCAGTGATGATGTAACTGCTGATAGCAGCAGCAGAGTGAATTTTGAGGCATACAGAAACATCTTATCTGCTCAGGGTCAAGCAAAAGCCTCCAAACTCAGCAAGACAATGATGCCGACCATATTGCTAAAGCAACAAAGCTGCTTTTCTAAGCCAAAAACGTATTCACTGCCAAGTCAGTCATCCGATCTGAATCCAATTGAACATGCGTTGCATATGCTGAAGAGAAAACTTAAGGCAACTAGCCCCTGAAAACAAAGCAGGAGCTGAAGATGGCTGCAGTACAGGCCTGGCAGAGCAGAGCATCGCCAGAAACATATAGCACCTGGTATTTTACAAACTAATATATTAGCTTTAGATAATGCAAGGCAGGTAGCATTTCCTTGCAAGCAATTATCTGTCAACTAGCCTATAGACGGGGTTATCATTATGCTACATCATATGATGCACCATCTTTTGGAAAGCCGATGATGATTGAAAAATGTATTTGAGTGAGATCCAGCTTATAACTTGTTTGATCATTGGTTATTTATAACTTGTTTGATCATTGTTTATTAACTTAAGAAATTAGTTGTAGGTAGAAAATGAGTGCCTTTTTAGAAAAAGGCTAGAACAATGCAAGCAACCATTCCAATGTTTTATTAAAACTGAAATGGGTGTTAGGAGCAAGTTACGGACAACTGGGGAAAGCCAACTGTAGGATGGCCAACAACTGTAGGATGGCCATCAACTGTAGGATGGCCAACTGTCGATGCCATCGCTAGAGGCCGGGGGTTTTATTCCCCGCCATGGCCCTTTCTCCAATCTCTCTCTGTAATGCTCTCTGCTGCCCCCTATCTGCACAAAGTGAAAATAACACATAAGGAGTGCAAATCGCTCTTTCAAAAAAAAAAGAAAAGAAAGTTACAAACATTTGAAAGCTGTGAACGACCCCCATTCATGCAGAGATCATATCTCTGACAGAGGTTCTGCTGTAATTGATTTATTATGGTATACAATCCATACACAACTATGGAAGCGTAAAGGGTTTGTATAGTTAAAATAGGTCTGTTCTTTTTTTTTTTGACCATATGTTGACAATACAGACTCTATGACCTTTTGCAGGTTTGTTTGATCTCTGACTGCTACCTGCATGTTCGTTGATCTTGTCCCTCTATGTAAGGTTATGAGACTGTTTCATCTGCCTATGCGAACTGTGAGTGAGTTTGGTATTTGCAAAAAATGAAAACTGCACTGATGTGATTGATTAGTTTACCTCATGAAGGGTGGAGAATAAATTAGCTGCTAACAGTGAATGTTGAATGTTTGATTACCTCCACTGTGCTTGTGCATTCTACGTTGCTTATCAATAAATGCTTTATGGATAGTTGCAAAACAAAAACAACCAATAAAACGAGCAGTTGTAACAAATATATTTTAATGATTTATATCATAGTTATTTCATAATATTGGTAGTATAGTATTATTTTGTGTAGATTCCTCCCAAACGGTCAATACATCTTTATTTGTCCACATTAAGGGCAAGATATATATAAATAAATAAATAAACAATACATATTACAATATACATGCAATATAACACTGACACATAGTAAACTAACACATCTGGTATTAACGTAAGTCTCATAAAAGCAATTAAAGCAAGAGCCGCTTCATTCATGTGTATTTTTGGATTTTGTAAGTAAGACTATAAACATCCGGGAGGGAAGCGTGAAAACAAATTAACTACTTCATGCAATTTATCAGTGCTGAGTATGGTGTGGAAACTTTTTAAAATGCAATTTATCATTGCCGAGTATGGTGTGGAAACTTTTTTTCATGCAATCCATCATTGCCGAGTATGGTGTGGAAACTTTTTTTCATGCAATTCATCATTGCCGAGTATGGTGTGGAAACTTTTTTTCATGTAATTCATCATTGCCGAGTATGGTGTGGAAACTTTTTTTCATGCAATTTATCAGTGCTGAGTATGGTGTGGAAACTTATTTTCATGCAATTTATCATTGCTGAGTATGGCGTGGCAACTTATTTTCATGCAATTTATCAGTGCTGAGTATGGCGTGGCAAAAAATGCAATTTATCATTGCTGTGTATGGTGTGGCAACTTTTTAAAATGCAATTTATCATTGCTGAGTATCTAAATTAATGGGAGTGCTGTCATGGATTTAATTGATATTGTACCTTTTGTTGGATTCCGCACCCAGTTTTTGTCATTATTATATGGAGTCGACCAGGTTTCTTTTTACTATTTAATTAAAATAGGGCCATAAATATGTTTGCAACACAAATTGCAAATGTCTATAAGAATATCAATAACTATTTGAAAATTCTTAAACAATTTCAGTTGGGCACAAAAAAAGGAACATGTAATGTAGCATATGCTACCTGTACAAGATCTAAACTCAACCTCACTGCCTAAGGCTATATTATATTAATTTAGCTATACTATCAGCAATAACATGTATAACACAACCTCTTACTTAGAATTGGCTATTGATTTCCTAAATTATTATAAACTCTCTGACAAGATACAGAACTGGAATGACTCTGATTCAATTAGTTTGTTCAATGTTTAGTCTATTGAGGACATGTTAAGGTGAATTAAAGTTATTTAGACCACCAGCTCAGAAAATACACTTTGTTTTGGGAAAAAAAAATGTGCAAAGAAAAAAAAATATTCAGAAACTGAGGCATTCCCTTAAGCAAAATATCTCAAATCCTAAGACATAACACAACTCAAGACAAACATTTTTGCTATGCTAACACAACGGGGGGAGTTGTGCTGAAATGAGTGGCTACATGATCAATACCTGCCAATGGGTGGTGGGTTTGGATTTGTGTATTGAAAGGGTCTCCTTTCGCTTGCTCAGACATACAAAAAGATTAGGGAGATTTAAAGGAGGGAGCCGCAGAGTGTAGGAAACATTTGAAGTGACATCTGTCCACTTTGATGATCTCATTCCCTGCCAACTGCTCAAATAAATCAATTGGTCCTGCACCGAATCAATCGGCCAAGCTGGGACCAGTTCCCTGCTGCAATTAGATAAAGCGCATTACTTAAAAACAGAGAGAGAGAGAGAGAGAGAGAGAGAGAGACAGAGAGAGAGAGAGAGAGAGAGAGAGAGAGCTATAATAATCCATTGGGTCTGAAGGGAGCCATTCTGTAAGTTTGGAATCCCCCTGCTTCTCTTGTGCAGGGTACTATAGAACACTGTTCATGTGTGTGACAAGAAAGGAGTTTTCTGTGACGGCCGTAGTGTTTGTAACGTACACAAATGTTGTTTTCCACTCAACGGGGCCATGCCAAAATTACTCAGCGCACAGCTGGGCAATTAGGGGATATAAAGGGGACGAGTGTGGAGAGCCAAAGTTGAAAAACTAGGCAATTAGATTTTTATTAGTCACTGAAAGGATTCATTAACACCACCGCAGAGGCGCATTTTTCTCAGTAGTCCTCTGTGACGTCTCTTTGATAATGTTTGGCTCTGCCGTCCGTCTGTTTGCGAGAGACTGTGTGCGCAGCTCGCGGTAAACACACCTCGCGCGTTTCCCTGTGTGTCTCTGTGTCACACGGTATATCCGACCACCGAAAAAAGCGCCGATGCGCTTCAAACAGTCTATTAGTTCAGGTGCGAGACGGGCCGCGTGTGGGACGTGCGTGTAATCCTCCGGCATATGTGGAGCGCTAAAGTTTTCCGGTACACACGCTCCCGCCTGGGGGACGTGATCCCCGGAGGATGAGAACTCCGAAACGGCACTTAAAGAGCTTCCATTTATATCCAGTCATCAACACTAAATTCCCTGGGTGCTTTCAAAACCACTTCAGCCTGTTTTTTTTGTTTTTTTTCTCGCTGCCCCACCCTCAGCGGTGACAGGAAGTACCTCCGATTGAGAGAAGTGGACACGTTGTTCACCAGGGTCGTCACTACGGCTAACATTTACGTTCTACAGTAAAGGGCCACATGACTCAACATAGCTAACGTACCAGAATTCATAAGATATGTATCAGTTTTTTGTTCTTCCTATGACCCAAAGCAGAAAGGGTGAAACATATCAGGATAAATGTAGTGTATCTGCAAAGACCACAGAGAATGTTTTCCATCTGCAAACAGTTAGGCAAGGCGGCCTATAAATAGGCTACAGTAAATCTGACCGAATTTAGGGATTGAGTTCATCATGTTTTTGCATAACTTCATGTTTAAACCATAACTTTATCATCGTCTTTACACTTGCACCTGCATTTACCTGCGCACCCTTACAGAAAATGTATATACTGGAAATATACAGACATAAAACATGCACAAACATGCGCACACACGTACACACACGCAGACACACTCGCACACATATACATACAGTGCATTTATACAGATGGATGTTTTTGCTGAAGCAATTCCTCCTTAGCAGGTACAGTGGATTATAGGCCGGTACTCTGAAGTATTTCTGTTTTTCTGTCTGTCGGATTTTCACGAAACTTGACTAGAGGACTGCATACGGGACACAGAACAATTAATTCTTGGCACGTGATGTCAGTTCTGTGGGAGTCGGACATATGTGCGTATCCGAGCACCACTCTCGTTAGAGAGTAATTAATGCCTGCCTCCAGAACACAATGCCAAAAAAGCTATTAAGCACTATAGGATGTGTTTAAAGCATCGTCATGAGCGGACGTAAGCCTTGTAGTGCCGGTATGTCTGAAATTCGTATTTTTAGCTTAGCGGGCTACGGCTACACCTGTTGCTTTCTATTCGGTGAGCAAAATTCACTAATGTCAGTTTGTTTAAAAACCCAGTACATCCCGCTCCCCACAGCCCCTCTGAAAATGAACAAAACAATAACATTTGGAGAGAATAAATGAAACTGGAGGACATATTGCAAAGTTTCTCACATGCACACTATGTGGAATCACACCATTACTTAAAGGCGGGCTTGTTCTTTTTGTGATTGTATCGAAACAAACACTACAGTGATAAAATAATCCGCAGAAGTTCCCTCTACAGGAGACGGGACACCACACCAAGTCTTCGCAATTCCCACGGACGGGCCTTGCTAATAAACTGATGCTCAGTTACTACTTCTGACAATTCATGGTCTTGTGTGTGTCTGTGTGTGTGGCTGCAGTCGGAGGTGGCAAATCAAGCTTGGAAGCACCAGACTACAGGAGACTGACTCTCCCAAACCAGGCACGTGCAGAGATAAGGCCCAACTGTGGCTCGACCTTCTGCCCCTTTGCAAAATTGAGACGCGGGATGGTGGACATTGTGAACGCGTGTGCAGTGGTGACCGCACCCCTCCTATCATGCAGCTAGCCAGCTATAGCTTCCCACGTGTCGCCTTAACCACAGGTTAGGGCTACAGCTGCACAATTGCTTCGGATTAAATCATGTCTATCAGATCGCAGTAGTCAGCAAGATGGCTTTACTTTATGTGCCTCGTGTGTTGAAAACGCTGCCAGAAGAAACTCTCCCCTGCTCGCGGTACGCGGCGCGAGATGAAGTCGTTATTAGCCGCACGCAAAGCAGGAGAGGCCTCCTCAAGAGTGCGAAAGGAGCCGCAGACTATTGTTTGAATGATCACTTTAATCAAGAAGCGGCGGTCTGCTTCAGTGAGAGAGCGGCGTTTATAAGAGCTCCACTTATTTTTTTATACACTGCTAGAAGTGTCAGTTGCGGTAACAACACCAATAATGTTATTTATTCTAATGTATGCGTTGATGCACTCTTGAGCACCTGCGTGGTCTCACTTAATCTTTTATGCCAAGGCCAACCAGAGAAAAACAAACATGGGCAAAACAACTACAGTTGTACGATGACTCTTATGGCAAATGCTCACTCCATTAATAGAAGATGCTCTCTGCTCGGCACGCACACAAAATGGCCGCCACTGCAGTCTAGTTCTCAGTGAATCACAGGCCTGATATTAAGGAAGAAGCATAGCATTGGATCCATTCGTGACTGGAATTTAGATGTCCCCAGAAATTCACAGGCAAGTTAATTGTACTTAATGATAATCGTTACAAAAGTAAGCTTTCTTTTAATTTGTATTTTTTTTGTAATGTTAGTTTATATATGATAATAACATGGTAAAATATGGAAAGTGCTCTAAGTATGAACTCTTTTTGACATTAGGGTGTACGCCATTAGAGTGTTTAGTGAATGTGTGGGGAATGTTTGGTGCTTCTTATAGTCCAGTTAATGTAAAATCCCAGGGCATGCAAGTAGCCTATAATCCATTTGTCTTGTGGTGTTTATTTTGTGCACGTTCTCATTGAAAAATGCCTTCCTCCCTGTTGGGCACAGCTTTGGTATGCCCTGTCAGCAACAACAACAAGAGATGCTGACTGCAGGGTTGTATCTGTCCATTAACTACATTCTAGGGGGCTTGTATCCCTGAAAATAAAGGCCACTAACTATGAATGTGCTTCAGTAAGGTTTAAGCAGCCATTTTGCCATTGGTCACCAAGGAGCAATTGAAAAATGGGTTATTCGTTAATTTCCTATGTGCTCATCTTGCAATTTTACAATAAACGGGGAACAATGAGTGAGATGTTAGCAACGTCTATGACCTTCAGATGTTTGCACTATTCTGGAAAAGGTTCAAATGAAGTTTAGTTATTTAATATGATAACCATTTTTAGATCTTGTCATTCGTATTTCCATACTATGAAAAACAGCAGACAGGAAAACCTCTAGATTGACAATGGCAGTGTGCGTCAAGTAGGCTAAGTGTTTTTAGGGGGAAAAAGGCTTCTGATTATGTCACTTTAATTTTGATTTATCTATTTGTTTAAAAAGGGAGGGAATCCTTTAAGTGTGTGTGTGGGGTGGGGGGGGGGGGGGGTAGATTTCTCACGCCCACAGATGCCGTATATAACGATAACTACACAACCGTGTCCAGTATATCCATCATAATTTTTGGCAGGACAAAGATTAACAATTCGGTTTCATTTGGTTAAATCAAGTCCAATCCAGTTTCAATTCATGTCTCAAAGCACTTTACAGGCATTTCAGTCCCCAGGCCCCCATAAGCAGGCAGAGAGGGAGAGTGGCAAGAAAAGGAGTAAACCTGGGCCAATAAACTCCTTTGAGGAATAAACCTTGAATGGATCCTGACTCAGGGGTGTGGCTACCCCAGTCCTGACAGCCACTGGACACACTAAGTACAATGGTGACCGGGTATGGAGAAATTTGGGCTAACCCTCATATTATGTTCCGGGTCAATTTGACCCGATTCAGTGTTTGACGTCTCTTAACCTTATTCTTTCATCTTGACACTGTATGATTTTTCCTAATTTGTTGGGATTAAATAGTAAACACACAGTAAACATTATGCTATGTTTTCAAAAGTCCTGTATCAACTTTGTATATGAAGGTGTTTGTGTGGGGTAGCTATATAAAATGTAAGAAAATATACAACCTATTTTACTAACCTTTTGTGGATAATTCTGGTGGCACTTTCTTATATAGGTTTTAAACTTCAGAAACTTTCACTTACCTCAGGCTCTAAAATGTGATGTTTCATCTCAGATGTTTAATATTTAGGGATAAAAGATTAGTCAATTGGGAGACACAGAAAAGGTGACACAGAAAGTGTCAAAATCTTTCTATTACATAACTGTTCTGTCAGTTTAAAACATAAAAGGCGTCATAAAATGTGAACATAATATGAGGGTTAAAGCAACCGGCAGTGCATAGTTTAGCAGGTAGGGCGATGTGTATAGAAGTCAGCAGGCAGTGCATAGTTCCGCAGGGAGGGCGATGTGTATAGAAGTCAGCAGGCAGTGCATAGTTTTGCAGGGAGGGCGATGTGTATAGAAGTCAGCAGGCAGTGCATAGTTTCGCAGGTAGGGCGATGTGTATAGAAGTCAGCAGGGAGTGCATAGTTTCGCAGGTAGGGCGATGTGTATAGAAGTCAGCAGGGAGTGCATCGTTTCGCAGGGAGGGCGATGTGTATAGAAGTCAGCAGGGAGTGCATAGTTTGGCAGGGAGGGCGATGTGTATAGATGTCAATAGTGCTGGTGCTGGTTAACGCAATCGTTTAGTCAGGGTTCATTGCCCGGCTTGAAGGCCAGAGCCAGCTGGAAAGAGAGAAGAACAGGGAGGGTACCAGGATGTGAAATTGTGATTCAGCGACTTCTCAGGGATCTGTTATTATCAGATCCAGCTCAGGAAGGACAATGGTAAAGAGTCTTCTCCAAGAACGTTATTATCTCCATTATTATCATTAATTACCAAAATTATATATCTCCCATAACCCAAACACGGCCTGCCAGGAGAACAATCAGAGGCTCAGTCTTACAGAACCAGAGAACCTAGCCCTACATGAAGGGAATTTCGGATTGACAAATTTAGAACATTGCTATCTGCACCTTTCATTACTGTATCATTCATCACACGGAGCTGTGAGAAATGGTAGCACTCTGAAGCTATCTCAGAAACCACCTGAATTCATATTCATCTCTTTGGCTATAAAATTGGCACTGTGGTTAACAAACAAGTCCTGGCCTCGAAATTCAATTTACTCCAGTTAGCAATAGGATTAGTGATCCGTGAAAGTGATGGAGAAACCCATGATCATCATTATTGTTATTGGGAGGTCCAGATGACGCTGTACAGACCCTATAAAATAAAAAAAATAAAAAACACCCTTCAATCAGTGAAGCATTTCTTATGAATTGATCAAAATTGACCTTTACAGCTAAACATTCTAGGCTTACAATTCGACAAAAACACTGATGTGCAAACACTAAATCAAACAAAGATTAACAATAACGAACATGTATGGAGCTGTAGAAACATGAAGCAAAACTAATTTATTACTTAAGAACCTCGGGTTGATTAAATGCTTGTGGTAAGGAAAGGCCGCTTAATGGCAGGCATCACCTTTACAATACCTTCATATTTTATATTTTACATGCAATGCTCCTGACCTTGGCTTTGCTGAACAGTTGAAAACCCTTGACCACGAGTGAGTGTCGATTTCCGTCTCTGGGTTGAAAACCACAGCCTGCGTAGTGGTCTATTGAGACGGAGTGCTTGCCTTGAGTGCAGAAAGGCTATAACTTCTGTTTTAGCGACACTGTCAAACCGAATTTACTTTCTCTGAACACGCCTACCAATGAGCGTCCATGCAACAGGTGGGCAATAGCTCCACGCATTCCAGATATATTGTTTCCAAGAGCAGGGTGCGAAATTAACACCAGTCAACAGCCAAATGCTGGTAAAATTTTGATTGCGGCTGGTAGATTTTCTACTCTAGGAGCCACTTTGGCAGGTAACCCACCAGGTTGCGTTATATCGTAAAAGTCGTTGTGGGCTTGTAAAATGTTGAAAATGGCTGGTGATTTTTAGAATCCACAAGCCACTCTGGCCAGTGGGTGAAAATGTTAATTCCCTGCAATTCATTCATGTTTAATTGCATATTCAAAGCAGATGTGCGGGATGGGTTTCTCATCGGCTCCACCGTTCATTTCTCTTCCACAGCTCTAGAACAGCAGTAACGGTTTTCATCACAAAAAATAAAATAAAAAATAAAAACTTAGGAACACTTTAAGCAGCGCTTCAAAATGAAGAGTGTTTTTCCAAACCTCACTAAGTCCAGTTTTGATAACCATATTTTTCAAGTTGGGTATAATTTTTCTGATAAATGGTTAGATGTGTGCAGTTTTACTTTTATACTTTTATACTATTCTTCGGGATTTAAGTATAAAAATGTGTTTTCCATGCAAAAAAACTCCACTTTAGATTAAACTAAAACATTTCTAAAAATTGGTAAAAGTTTTGGTAAATTAGTTTTGGAAAACACTCAAGTGTATTAATTAAAAAATTAAAATAAAAAAAAACATTAGAATTTGAAGCCTGGACAAAAACCATCATGTGGACATAAATCTGAGAAAACTTAGCAAAAATCTTAACGCTAACATGGGCTCAGTGAGTCACCTTTGACAGCACAAAGAGTTAGCCTACATGATGACACGCACGACTTGTGACCTATGGACATCTCCCATCCCCAGCGGGTGAAGGTGACCGTCTCAACTTTATTGTTAGCGGACGTTAGCGTATGCTCCTTCTGCCGCTGCGAGTCCACAAGCATGCCTTTCTTTGTGCATATTCACATACTACACATATTGTAGACACTGCCAACCACCGACCAGGACCACAACTGGCAAACATGCAATTCTGATATCCTTGCCATTTTGTGGACGGATTATTTGCCTATTGTATGTGGTGGGTGGTGAAAATGCATCTTGGATGCAAAATCAAAGGGGAATAGCACCCATTTTCAGCGTTGAAATGGTCAAAACTATACCCCCCCTGGTTGTTTTAAGGTCCATAGAACACATTCCTACTCTTCTCTGTGTCTGAGAAAAAAGAGCATGCAAGCTCCTTGAGTGGTTCCTACAAGGAAGTACTCAAAAAAGCCTGTACGCTTGAAGTACAAGTAGTTGCGTGTACAGTATACGATGTACCTGACATTGTGGTTTGCGTCGAGACATTAATTAATATGTAACCATTAACCATTAATTAATATGTAATCGGCAACATTGGATTAGGACACAAAGATCGGTTTCCGGGGCACGGACGAGAGGGGATGGTAGTGGAGGAAAGGAGGGTGCATTTTTCAAGTATTGGGACGCACCCTGATGTGTGGTTATGTGGTCTCATCGACCTCCTCAAACAGTAAGTCCTCCCTGATCCCATCAACCGATGTCCTGTTTTATCTCCTTTATTTGTACTGAGTAGGCTATAGGTGTTGCCAACTGTATTGTTCGGGATCAGAAAATTGGCTAAGTGGCTTATTCACGTACAATATTTTGGCTCTTGGGAAGTGTTCGGTAGCCACATCATAACACAACAGTGCCGGGGGCCAAAGGACTGAACAGCAAGACAAAGAGGGCTGACAAGTAGATTTGTAAGAAATATAAAGTTCCTGACTAAAGTATAATATTCTGCTTGATAATTTTGTGTTGAGATTCAAAAGTAAATTTAGAAAGAGAGATTTTTGTTTTGCAGCTCGATGAACACCCATCACGTGCAGTGTTTGGTGGTATAGCGTCGCGCAATGCTACTGATGTGGAAGCTTCTGGTCCAGAAGTCAGCCTATTGTGCGCGCCTCTGATTGTGCTTTCCCTATATCCTGTTATTTTAGCCGGGCCTTCAATTTCCACCTATTTTACCGACCTTGTTTTGCCTTCTCCAATGTACATTATATCAAATGGCAGCTATTCAAAAAAACACAAATAAAAAAAAAAAATAGCTGACAATGTCTTTCACAGGTGGGTGTTCAATAGCTTTGTGGAGGAGCCAAGCAACAGTTTTCCCAGCAACAACCCAGAGGACGGCATGTTCTTTAGAAGAAAGCCAGACTTCACGTCAGGGTCTATATATAGACTCTGTTGAATGGCAGGAAATCCAGTGGTTTGTTTCACCGTTCCGTTCTCGCTCACCTGGCGGCAGCTTGGCTCCCACAAGCCTTTGCACAACACAGGTGAAGCCGCATGTTATTCAATCAGTATGATATAAAGTATCACTGGCAGACTCTGTATACAACTCTGTGGATGTCCATTAATTTAACTTGCAAGAAATACTCTTTTGTCTTCACCCTGGAGATTTAGTTCTTTAAGTGGTTGCCGAACTTTTGCCGAAATTATTGCTTTTGTCGAAGTTAAGGACCGAGGTTGATTGCATGGTAACCTGACGGGTTCAGAAATGCACTAGAGGATGTGGTGGCAGTTTCCAGGCCTTAGGACTGTGTCTGTAGCAGTGACCTCATTTAGCCAAAAAGGGCTTCAATATTGTCACATTACAAGTGGGGTGAAATTAATTTTGGCTTTTTTTTTTGACCCCCTTCATTTCTCTTCTCTCATGAATATTAACAGTTTCAATAATAATTTAGTGAGATTTCACCCTATTCACATTGGATTACAATGCACGTAAACTTCTCACCTATAATTCTGGAGTAATTCAACTGCCATACTGTATATATTCCCATATGTTAACTCAGATTTCTGAGACAATAGCAAGTTAGGTATGCTAACCCGTGAAAGTGGTCAAAGACATGTTTTTTTTCTTCCTTCCCTGTAGCAACACCAGCGACTGGGCACACAACTCACCGTGATCTTGTCGCAACTCTGTGGCTAAATGCACATAAAAGACACTCCAT
This sequence comes from Synaphobranchus kaupii, assembly GCA_029718625.1. NCBI lineage: Eukaryota > Metazoa > Chordata > Actinopteri > Anguilliformes > Synaphobranchidae > Synaphobranchus > Synaphobranchus kaupii. The sequence goes on along the minus strand of CM056379.1, from coordinate 110,946,884 downwards.
ATAAATTTAACACCTATACCCTCAAACCCGTTTGCCACGTAAAGCCCCATTTCCCGCTAAGAGCAGAGTCTCCCTCTTTCACTTACAATGGTGCTTAACTTTATGCCGTAGGTTTATGTGCTGACCTCCCCTATCTGTTGCGACGCTGCTTGACTCTCTCGCTGCCGGGATCTTTATTTATGCGCTTCTCTATGTCGCTGTGGGTAAGAGAATCTGCTGAATGGTTTTTTTTTAAGTTTTTTTTTTTACCTCAGGTGAATCCCTCGTAAGACTTGGCAATGGCATTCTTTCTTCTGCCTGGTTGGACATCGGCTAAATTCCCCTCCAGGACCCTTATGAATTGATCCGGCGATTATCCCAGCGGGAATAATCTCTGAATGCCGTCGCTCCCCCCTGGCTGTTCCCTCAGGACGCTCCTGAATAGGCAGAGCACCCCCCTATCCCCCCCACCCCCTTAGAAAACAGTGTGGTGGAAACGCTCTGGCGGGAAAATCCCCATTCAATACGGCGAGGATTAGAGACTGCCCCCCCCCCCCCCCCCCCCCCCATCCCTGACCAATCACCCTCGCTATGCGCCCGATTCACGCCAATTCAGCCGGGCAGGCGCCTCCCAGCACAAGGAAAATAATTACAACTGCTAAACTTTAATCCTTTTTTTCTTTTTGTTTAGCTCATCTTATTGGTTACGCCGTGGACTAATTCCAGGGTGAAAGTGTCATTTAAATGCCCGCTACCCCCCCCCCCCCCTCCCCCCCAAAAAAGAATATGATAATTATAATAAATAAATAAATATAGATAGTTCTTAAATCCAGGTACTGCAAGCGGCTTCATACAGAATGAAGGCCTGGAACATTATGCTGTAGACCAAATAAGAATAGAAATATAAACATTTCTTTTTTTCTCCCGGAAAACTTCATTTCTATGATTATTTAAAGGCAGAAGGGATTGGTATGGTCTGCCGTGAGGGCCACTGTGTATTGGGGAAAACTGTTCAGCACTAATTAAAGAAATGTCATGGAATACAGAATATAATTTTCACTTTTTCATTTTATTTTATTTTTAAGGGGGGGGGGGGGGATTCAGTAACTGAAATATTTTTCGACACCACTTAGGTACAAAGATCTGCTTGTAAAGGGCCAATTTAGGCCAGTCCTCCTTAGAAACATTGAGGTTAGAAACACTGTAATGTTTCAGGTATTTTGGGAAATGCCAGAAATCACAAGGGTAGGGTGTCGGATAGTCGACGCACAAATTAAGATTCAGAGCTATGTCAAAACTTTTTCCAAGGATTAGGCGTATCGTGTAAAGGACAGAGTATGCATATATATGCCAAAGTAATTTGCGAGTGTAGCCACACAAACCCCGCGCTGCATCACAAACAGGGAGGGATACGACGCTGGCAGCGGTCTCGCCAGCTCAGCGGAGCTTTTCGAGTAAGGCTGTCAGAGTCGTGGTCGAGAGAGGACTCCCCATTAAAATCTTATTTTCTACATCTCGGCAGACTGGCAGAATTGAGAATGGCCTGTGGCGCCGGGGTCAGAAGAAGGACAGGTCCTGTTGGTATGACCGCTGTCCGCTCCTCGTCTGGATGTCCAACATCTGTGGAGTCAGCTAATCAGCAAAGGGGGCGTGAGACTGGAGCAGTCTGCCTAATGATCAGATCTCATCAGGGCCTATTTTACCTTGAATAAACGCTGTAGCGTAAACCAGCCAGAGCAGAATCCAGCCAGAGCAGAATCCAGCTCTTCAAAATGCAGCTGCTCACGAATTCAGATATAAATGCTAATGTTTCAGGGGGACAAAACAATATATGCGATCTTATTTGTACGGAGGAAAAATATTAAGGCTGTTTCTATTTAAGAATTGATTAAAATTATAATCCCCATGAAGATAATGAGGCAAAGGGATTCAATTCCTCATAGATAATATGCTCGGTTCAGAGTGCAATATGCTTTGTTCAGATTTTTTAATAACAATTTTTTTGAAAAAAAAAAAAAAGGTGTTACATTGTTTTATTTTTTACTATCTCTAAAATTATGGTATGTAAGCATTTCAAATGCTACCTTGTTCGAGGAGAAAGCTCATTGCAGTTAGACTGAACCTCTACTGACTGAAACTTACTGATTGAAAATTATACAGGAATCAGACTGTTTTTCTTGTTTTAACGTTTTGTTAAGTTAGAGCATAATGTGCTATTATAATTACAGAAAAATCTTAATGTCATTTAGATTTAAATTACATATTTTAGTGCATATGTTTTATATATATATTTATATATATATAACAGCATGGTCATTAAGCATCATTCAATTGTTGTAACTGTGTAAATACAATACATAAACAAGCACAGAATTGATTATGTAAAGTTAGTAACACACTGTGGTTACATTGAATAGGTCTTTTTGTCTCATTGAGAAAACTGGTTTAACGTGTGGGGGGGGGTGTTGTTTTAGCTGGTCTAATCTCCTATGTGTGAAAAGGTGCCAAATACCCCATACATGTGTGTGTAAACTCCTCTGGGTATTGTAGTTTAATTGGGGTCTTCCTACCATGCATCTAGCCCTTTAAAGTTATAATTTAGCATCCAATGGTGTGGCTTTTGTTTTCCTCAAAGAAAGCAGGGTGATACATCCTGCTAATGCTCTCTCTCTCTCTCTCCCCCTCCCTCCCTTTCTCTCTCTCTCACCCTCCCTCCCTTTCTCTCTCTCCCCCTCCCTCCCTCTCTCTCCCCCTCTCTCCCTTTCTCTCACTCTCTCTCCCTTTCTCTTTCTCTCCCCCTCCCTCCCTCCCTCTCTTTCGCTCTCTCCCTGCAGATACTTTATGTTGTTTGTTTTGGCATGACTCCTAATCCACAAATAAAGAAGAAAAAAGGGAAATACAAATCTGGCTTGGAGGATATTGGTGTTGAGATGTTTTTGGAAAAGCCATTTCAAATAACCCAAAGCTGTCCGCCTGCAAAAATTAATATTTAATATGCACCAATATGTTGAACATTATCATGATCATAAAAGATGATCGCACTTCACGATATATATGCAAAGATATACATATTTCCGCTTTCAGATATACAATTTGTAGATTTCTACAATCATACACTATACTCCAAAAAGTACACGTATTTGTATTTCATTATATTCAATTTCTTCAAGGGGCTTTTCTGTGAGAAGATTTCTGTTCAGAGGTACTTGCAAATGCAATAGTTCTATCAATCTTCAGCTTGCTTATACAGCTCCCAATCAGATAATAAATTGTGGGAGAGAAAAAAGACAAAGCTCTTTGTTTGATTGGAGAAAAAGTGTACAAATCTACAAATGCAGGCACTTATGTGAGTAGACAAGCATCTCCCTTTAGTTTTTTTAAAAATTATTTTGCAAAACTGCAAAATATGATTTCAAGAGCGCAGTGGGAATTCCACATGTCGATGTAAATAAAATTTATATTGTAATTATCTGCAAGATGTTCTCTTTATGCACTGAAGAAACTAGATTTTTTTGTCTATGTATATATATTTGTAGTGGTTTGTTTTTTAAACTTATAATGCCAATTTCACAATGGCGAAATGTCATATTCATTCTATTGGCAATTTGGATGATGTTTATAATGGCCTTGTCTCAGAAATTTAACGTCTTAAACTACTACACAAAATCACAGGCTATATTAAGGTATTAAGAAATGAAAGGGGATTCCCATTGCAATGCAAATCCTTGCATTTCATTGGGACTACAGTACGTAAAATTTTCCAATTTTCTCTGAAACAAGCCATGTACGCATAATAATATTTTTAAGACACCCATTCATTTTCACATTGTGATAAATATTAGAAGTGCAATACTGATAGCTGATATCATTGGCATGCACATTACCTTTGCGGAATCCTTTCATACAGTATGTTTGAATTCAGACATAAGATAAACAAACTAACATAATGCCTTATTTCAGTAGTTTCTGAAGCGTAGTGCTTTCCAACAGTGCGTGTGGCTAGCAGCCTGTATAATTCACGTTACTGTGTAAACCACTACAAGAAAATTACCACTTCAAAGAAAACAGAAGAGTCTTAATGATAATAATGACCTCCGCAGTGTAGAGTCCGTTTCCAACTGCAAACGCTGTGAGTAGGCGATCTGTCACACATCCAGTCCTAAGGCCTCATCCTGTGGAGTGATTTCTGTGTTTTTTTTTTTTGTTTTTTTTTGTTTAAAGAAGAGCAGGTAGGTCGGCCCTCTATGAGATGTTTCTTATTTGCTTTACTCAGACCGGGAGAAAGCAGAGAGGGTTACGGAGAGGTGCTGATGGCTCATAAGGTGTCATGGTGGTGTGGGGGGGGGGGAGGGGGGAAGGTGGGGGGTACGCATATGGCTCGAGAGTTGGCCGTCCTACAGACTACGCCACAAGTCTTTCCTTTCCGGTGCCTCCAGTTTAATACCATGGGGGGGCCTGTATCCAGAAAGCCACGCAGAGCGGGAGAGCTGATCCAGGATCAGTTTTGCCGCCGTTCTGCCCAAAATGGGTACGGTTGGGATATGGACTTATGGAGAGAGCTGATCCAAGATCAGCACTCCTGTTGTGAAGGACGAGGGGGAGGAGTAGCTGGTGAGAGACGGCTGCTGCCGGCCGGCTCGATCACACCCGAAGGAGGAAGCCGCGTGCAAGGGAAGCCATTTTTCCAGCCTCTCATTAACAGGAAGTTCACACTCCTGTGTAAATCAGCCTCTGCCTCTCCATTGATCCCCAGAAAAGAAAAAAAAATAACCTTGGAAAAAAGAATCGAGTCTGCAATGCTGAAAACACGTTCACAAGGATTTGTTGTATTGATGGAACCTGATGAAGAGCTAAACATAACACCTGACTCTGTAAGACTCTGTCTCCTTCCTGTCTCCTTCCTTTTCGTTTTTTCTCCTGGTTTTGGCAAAGAGCTGGAGAATAAGGGTCCAATTCATTTGCAGATTATGTCAGCTGATATTCACAATTTCTCACATCGCTGATATTGGGTTGTAAAGATGACTATAATGGACGGATAATGTCCTGGCTTCCTGCCGTTAATGCCGGAGCTCCTGCGGCATAAAGAGCACACCTGCTGATTTGCTGATGTCACAGAATGTTTTCGGTCATGTGACTCCAACGGTCCAATGGTTTTCGACCAATCCACTGCAGGCAATTTGGGAGACAGCTTAGGGTGCTTAAAAGGAACACTGTTTCTTTGAGCATATAACTCCCCGCATCTTTTATTTTAGCAACATTAAAGGAAATATGAATTTGGGTCACAGAAGAAAAAGTGAGTGAAAGCTTACAGTGTGTGCTGCTAGAAGTTGCTTACACGATCTGTGACATGCAATGGGCACCACAATTATGGTAACAGCATCTGCTGAATTTTAGAAAGGTGTAAATTCAAATGATAAATTTAGGGAATTGCTAAAGCCACAATGATCAGTTACTTGTGCAATGACTTCAAACAGAGAGCTATCCTCCTGTTGAAATAATTGCCATTGCAAAACACAAGTTGAATTCTAGGAAGCATATCTGAGCTTTATTGCACATCAGTGAGTAACCCCCACTGAACCACCGGGAACCCACATTTCTAGCTGCATATGTGAAGAGTCTACCTCAGATTTTTTTAAATGCTAAGAGTTTGGCTTTTATGGGTGTCAAAAGTGCTCCAACCAAAACATCACAGCCAACCTCAGGAACCCATTATGTATCACACATCATGGGGCAGGACGTTCAGCTGAGCATTTAGGGTAAATAAACAAAAAATAGTAACGCTGCACGTAAAATTACACATAAAACTAGACACCGATGAGACAGAGATTTGAAGCTGTGACATTGGAGCAGCAAAGAATGAATTTACGGCATCTAGAACATTCTGAATTCAGAATATAACTTCTGAACAAGCTTCTTTTCTAGCGGGCTGTTCTTATCTTTCCCGTTTACCTGCTCGGTAAATCACATGGTGGTGTGGGAATGGATCTGCTTCACTCTATTGTAAGGTGTGCTGGTGGTGTATATTCATGTCTAATGAGCTGTGTGAAATTCCTCACATGAGGACCATAAACCGGAATGCCAAACTGCTATTCATCCTCATTCAGGATGAATGACGGTATGGCATACATACAAACTGTCACAATATGTAAACATGCTACATTAATTTAACTTGTTTCTCTATTTTATTAGTTTTTTTTCCCCGCTCTTGCGCATAACCAAAAGAACTGGAAAATAAATGCATTGTTTTCCTTGGCCATATAATGTAAACATGAGCTTGGACATAATGCACTTTCAATTAAGTCTGGGAAGCAGGGCTTCTCTGCTTCTATAAACAAAATAGTCTTTAATTCAATTCTCACCTCCTCATTCAGAAATTTATTATAATTACCAAAGATAATTAAAATAATTACAAGCAAGGTTTCAGCACAGCAAAATCGAGGCCTGCAATTCAAATTTTCGGGTCATAAATTACCACAATATATGGGATAGTCTCCATGTTTATCATGACATTATATCATTGAACTCTTGTCTATAAAAGAGCATTTTATCTATCTATCTATCTATCTTCTTCTCCTTATTTTCTTGTTCTTTCACCCGGCGAGTTAATTAGAAACTAGTCTCAGTAATGGCCTGTACGACGGTCACTAAACGGCAATGTATTAACAACAGGCTTAGACAATACGTTGATTTAAAAATGGCAGGATTTGTGCAAGGCTACCTTTTAACAATTATCCAATATTTGCAATGACTGGCTTAGTCTGTGGCCCTTCAGTAATTCCTCTCACCAGCCAAATAATCTGATTGGACGAGGAATGAGAAAGAGGGAAGAGTTTCATTAAAAGAGAGCAGCGGCCATATTTCCCCTGTAGATCAGTATATCACGTAATCTGGCCAATCGCTTTTTGCTGACATGGCGCGGTAGAGCAGATCCATTGCATCATCTTTATTGACGTCTATAAGGATGCGCGCTATAAATCTTAAGGACAGAAACCACACATTTCTCTAAAACTACTTAACACCGTAGACGAATACCTCAATATTTGATGCCCAAAGACTCAATTATTAATTTTGTGTGTTATGGCCATTTCTGAGGAAAGCATACGGTGTCTGAATGTTTCACATTGTGAATGTATTTTATTTTTGTATTTTGTTCTGTCATACTTCAGGCATCCACACTGACAAAGTAACACAATTACAGTATTAGCACTTTGTGGGGGGGGGGATCAATTACTTGTTTTGCACAACTCTACTGCTTTTACCGCTGAAGGAACGCCCGTGGGCACTGGCGCCTTGTGAGGCAAAAAATCATTTCTATGGCAACCTGTCTAAGAAATGTAACCTTTACTGACTCGGAATGCCATGTTGTAAAACATACCAATTTCCACATTCAGCGGCACAAGATGAAAACTGAGAGTTAGCGTCGCATTGGAGACATTATTCACCAAAGTCAATTTCATGGATAGAATCATGAGGATGCACTTGTCACCCAGGGTATAATAATAATAATAATAATAATAATAATAATAATAATAATAAATAATAATTTAAGAAAATATATAATAATAATAATAATAATAATAATAATAATAATACTCATAATAAAAATAATAATAATAATAATAATTAAATTCAGTGTAGTGTAATTCAGAGGTGAGCAATTAGCCAGATAAAAGCATAAGTTGCCATTCTATGCAATCAGGCCCTGGGGACAACAATAAAGCCTGCAGCTATTTGATTTCAGATGCCATTACTGAAGAGAGAATACATCTTTGAGATACGAAGGGCCAAACCCCCAGTCTTACTTACAGAGAGTACATTTTAAAAATCAATTCTGAACCTGACCTGCCAATCATTTGGTGACACAGGATGACTGCTTCATTTTAGATCGGCCCCTTGTGATACAATCTGCAGCTGTCGAATGGGTTTTGTGGGAATACTGCTTATTAGAGCACAGGAGTAGTCGATCCAGAAGAAACAAAGAAGCACATATTGGTTTTGTCGATACCAGGCTTGCTTTGCGAAGATCACAGACAATATGCAAGAGGGACTACAAAAGGATAGGTAGAGGTCAAAAACAAAATCAAGGTTTACCACCATCAAGAAAGGTTTCATTTGTGTTATAAAGTTAATGTTGAAGTCAGTGGCTTTGTGCTGTATAGTCATGATGTGTGGGGCCTGTATCTTGAAGCAGGCTAAGTGGGTTAGCTCGCTAACTGTGCTGAGTAAAACCCAGCGTAGTATGTTCATAATATGTTCCATATTCGGGTGGTTCCAGGTTTTACTCAGCACAGTTATCGAGCTAACCCACTGAGCCTGCTTCATGATACAGGCACCTGGATTATTGCCATTTGCCACATTTTCCAGCCATCAGCTGTCCAATTTGGATATTGCTAAGGGGTGTCAGGTTTAGGTTCAAAACTGGCCCCTACACTGACCCTTGTGGGACACCCACTGTTGGCACATTGGTTGGGTCAGATCAGATATCACCCCCTAACTCATATTTTGTCAGAGAGCAAAGATGATGATCTAGAGTAAATAAAGGGGCAGTGTGGTCTGTCAGGCAACGAGAAAAAAGTGTTGAAGGCAAACGCAGACGAAGAAGAGTTATAACCCAGGGATGTGCCTGAATCTGCAGACATCAGCAAGCCATTAACAACTCTGACAAGGGTCATTTCAGCACTGAGCTAAAACTTGACAACCCTACATCATAGCTTTTTTTTTTTCCCCAACAGATATGAATTTGACTGATGTCTATACATTAATTCTCCATATGCACTGCATTCTGTATAAACATGTTACTGTATTCGAAACGCTGTACATAGTAATTCCCCATAACTCACGTGTTCAAAGATGGACACGTGAAAGTGTTCGGATAGCAGCAGTTGTACAGTGTCACGACAACAACAGTTCTCTTGAAACCAGGCGTTCTTTCAGGTTAATTAACTGCCTGTTCTATGCCACCCTCGTCTGTTCTTCCCCGGCTCTTTGGCATGAATTTCTTAATCCAGCGAAAAAAAATGACACGCGGCAGATGCCACATTCTGGGATTGTGTCAAGCAGCAGCATGAAAAGCCAGGGAGAACCTGCCAGCTCCCTCCACAGGCACGGAAACCGAAGTGTCGCCCGCGGGTGACTGAGGAAAAGACCCGCAAAAAACAAACTACCTGGCAGTTCAAATCTGCTGTCCAAAAGCAATTCCGAATGCTGATAGAAATGCACCATCTGTGCACATGAAATAGAACAATTACAGATGCATTATAGGGAGAGAGATACACAGGGAGATATGGAGAGATGCAGTGATTAAATGCACAGCACAATGATAAACAGATGATAATGAAGGTAAAAGTACTTCGCTATGCGTGTCCACTGTGGTGAGGATGTACCCCCGTGCCACAAGGTGGCGCTCAAGGCTGGTGGCTCACTGATATCCAGGAGGAGGTGTAGCGGAAACCTCGCCTGAACTGTGGTGACAAAAGGCAACTTGTTCTGTAAATACCAGTAGAACCAAGGATCTAGGCCAGGAGGGACATGAAATGGAGTCCCTTTCAAAAGTCCTGTTAGCAGGTGAAGGGGAAATTTCAAAGCTTTCCACCAGATGGCACTGGCTTTTTCTTGGAACAGTCTTCATAATTGGATTTGCCCCAGCTAACATTAAATTATCGAGAAATGATGTATTATTTGGCTTGGTTTATGTGGACTCTGGCCTGGATTCAACATTCCTGCTTAATTTTGATTCGCAACTAAATGCAAGTGTCAGTTTTTTTTTGTTCACACACACACACACACACACACACACACACACACATACTTGTATGGCATCCATAGTGAGGACCGAGAACGGAGACTATAGAACTGAGGACCCGTGTTTCTGTACTACATAGTGAGAAACAGACACTGAACGTCAACACTAGACCATGCCAGCACCACTGCTAACACTTTACATTCCTTAAACAAGCAACAGGGAGAAAAATTTATTAACCCGTTAAGTGAGGACCTCTTGTTGCTGGGCAGACGCAAAGGTGTCCTCATTTGGGGATTTTTTGATTGGCCAAAATTTTGGAGGGAAAGTTGCTTTGTCCGTGGGGGAAGGGAATGACGGTTGTCTAGGTGGGTGTGGCCAGCTTTTGCACTCAAATTACCTCTAATAAGCTGCAGGCACATTACAGACAGCTCAGATGAACTCCTTTCACTCAATATACCAATCACCTGTAACTGTGCTATTCTTATACACTCCTGTTTAACCATTTTTTTGTTTTTTATTACTTATAAGGACATGGGAAGGAATGTTAAATTAGTTTTTAAAATATTGCAGTTACATAATAGTCCACTACAATGAAAATCATGCATTAAAGGTATAAAAAATGATTAGGATAATTTGTATTGGAATACAATAGAGGAAGACAATGTGCCTAAACATCAGGTGCTAACCGGTATGTAATAATAAAAAATAGGAAGGTTCATAAGATTTACCTAGATTTGTGTGCAGTCTCATTTACTTAACATTAGTTGATCCAGTAGACTAGCACCAATACATTTAACAGATATAAATGTTTGAGTATAATCCCACTATTTTAAATTAATGGAATACAATAAAAATGTGTTTTCTGCACACTTACCACAACTATAAAAAATATTTTTTGTGATTAAGTTTTTTTCCCAGTCAGAAAAACAAACATACTAGGCCTGTACATATTGAAAAAGCAGAAATACAGTAATAACAATCATAAAGGTCACAATAGTGGCATCCTGTGAAAACATAAGAACAGTGGGACAGAGAGGGAGAGATAGAGAGAAAAGGAGAGATAGAGAAAGAGGGGGATAGAGGGAGAAAGGGGGAGTGAGGGGAAGAGGGATGGAAGGAGAGAGGAAAAGGGTGAGTGCCTGTTTGTACATCCTTGTAGTCATGTACATCCATTGGTGAAGATTAAGGGGGCGTCTAAGTGGCCTGAGATCTCAATCGGCGCACCCCCCCGCCCCGGTCCAAGATAGCAATTAGAATACCCACCCCCAAGTTTGTAATCTTAAATTTCACACCCTCACTCCCCAGTCCAGTGAGTCCACAATAGCAATCTGACACCCACCCCCACCCCGGGTCATGCTTGCAAATCTCCATCAGGCACTAGGCCCACCCCCCTTCACCCTCTGCGATAGGGAGTCTACCCCCAATCAGTAACCCCCCCCCCACATTCCCACACTGGCACCCCTTGCTTAAATGGCAAACTCCGCCGATGTTTACAGCCCTTTTATGACAGAAATGTGCACCAAATGGCTCATTGAAAACATAGGCCACACATGCAGATTACAACCTTAATGCATGATGTCCACTACAGTGGACAGAAAGTTTATAGTCATTTTTTCATCATAATTATAAAAATGAGTATTTACTTAAAAAATTATGTTTGAAACATTCACACCAAGGACATGTGCTTACATGGTGTCCATGATAATGCCTGTCAAATTTAAATTGAAATGTAAAATGGTGTAAACGACTCCTATTACAAGTCTTCTGTTAGAGGCCAATTTTGTCAAATATCAGTAGTTTATGATGCTGATTAAAGATGTAATATTTATATTACATCTTTGACACCTACTGTTGAACATGAACAGCAGCTTTAAAAGACCTAAAACTCCAATAATTCAGTGATAGGAGAAATGTTACTCATTAAGATTAAAATCTGTAAAATACAATTTATTAAATTTCTGCTATTTTATAATTAATACAATAGAGCCTCTTTTCTGCCCCTAATGCCCTCTCTACCATTGGCCCTGGCTCCCTCTGCCCCTACTGCCCTCTCTACCATTGGCCCTGGCTCTCTCTACCCCTAATGCCCTCTCTACTATTGGCCCTGGCTCCCTCTGTCCCAATGCCCTCTTTACCCCTAATGCCCTCTGTACCATTGGCCCTGGCCCCCTCTGCCCCTAATGCCCTCTCTACCATTGGCCCTGGCTCTCTCTACTAATGCCCTCTCTACCATTGGCCCAGGCCCACTCTGCCCTCTCTACTATTGGCCCTGGCCCCCTCTACCCCTAATGCCCTCTGTACCATTGGCCCTGGATCTCTCTACCCCTACTGCCCTCTCTACCATTGGCCCTGGCCCCCTCTACCCCTAATGCCCTCTGTACCATTGGCCCTGGATCTCTCTACCCCTACTGCCCTCTCTACCATTGGCCCTGGCCCCCTCTACCCCTAATGCCCTCTGTACCATTGGCCCTGGATCTCTCTACCCCTACTGCCCTCTCTACCATTGGCCCTGGCCCCCTCTGCCCCTAATGCCCTCTCTACTATTGGCCCTGGCCCCCTCTGCCCCTAATGTCCTCTTATTCCTATCACAGCACAATGATTCATACGCTTTAGACTCAGCAAGCAAACTCATTCACATTTTCTTCAGAAAATGTAACCTTTTCTTGCTTGATTTTCAGTGTCAATTTCTTCAACAAACAATGGCCTTTGACTGTAGAAGCAACAAGGTCAGGTGGTGTAACTGGTTTGTGTCAATTGGCGTAACCAGTATTTTTCATAAAAATATGATCATATACAGGAAAATTTATGTGGAATAAAATGTAATCCTCTATTGCAGTGTAATATGTTTTTTTTTTAACAATTTCTACATAATTTGTCAAAGATTATTTAGAAAACAGGTGTTTTCAGCATACCGTATGTCCTGCTCAATATTGCAGAAACGCATAAAATTTAAATTTAGAGATAATCCTAATAAAATCTATTTTCATGTGATATTTTAAAATGAGTACTTACGTACACTCTAGGTGGATAAAATATTTAATATTTCTCATTCTTTTGTGGTTACACCACTTGACATTTTCAGGCGCATTCAGTCTTTCATTTTAACAAATCTGATGCATGCTTTTAAAACAGGTTTTAAAAGATTTTTTAAATTGCTCATCTTGCCAACCCTTATTTGTCACTGACCGATTAAACCTTGTCTGTGTTGCGGCAAATATTTTCCCCAATAATTTTAAATGTCTTACCATTTCAGCCTGAGTCTGTAGATATCTCTCTTCAATAGCATTGATAATGGACCTGCAGTTCTGTTCTGTGTTCTTTGAGCCAGATAGTAAGCCTGGTTAATGTGGACTTGGTTAAGTTACGAAGTTCAACAGAGGTCAGTTATTGAGAGCAGCCAGGGGGGATGGGCAGGCCATTGCTGATTGGTGCAGAGTTCATCAGCCTTTGCTCCCTCATACAATGTATCAAAATCACCTACACTGCTGCCATAGAGCACCTCACAATATCACTCAACTGTCTGCTTGACTGGCTCAGTGCTGTAGAAAATTATATTTCTTTTGGTTTCCATAACTAAATATTTATCTTACTGCAATACATAATTAGACAAATTAGATTTTATATATGTAAAACTGATAACTGGCCATTGCCTTAACACAATTAATTGCCTTAACACAATTCTACCACAATTTTATAAATACATCACATTAAATGATTATATAATTTGAATAAACTGAGGGAGTATAGTTATTATTATTGGTCTTTGTGGTATTATCAGTAATTTTCAGTTAATTGTTGCATTTTTCAATTGTGCATGTACAAACCCCAATTCCAAAGAAATTGGGACTGTATGTTAAATGCACATAAAAGCAGAAAGCTGTGATTTGTAAATTCACTTTTACATATATTTAATTGAAAACTGTATGAAGAAAAGATATTTAATGTTTTACCTTATCAACTTTATTGATTTTTGTAAATATACGCCAATTCCGAATTTGATGCTTGCAACACATTCCAAAAAAGTTGGGACATCTTTTCTTAATTTTAAATGTCTTACCATTTCAGCCTGAGTCTGTAGATATCTCTCTTCAATAGCATTGATAATGGACCTGCAGTTCTGTTCTGTGTTCTTTGAGCCAGATAGTAAGCCTGGTTAATGTGGACTTGGTTAAGTTACGAAGTTCAACAGAGGTCAGTTATTGAGAGCAGCCAGGGGGGATGGGCAGGCCATTGCTGATTGGTGCAGAGTTCATCACCCCTCTGCTCCCTCATACAATGTATCAAAATCACCTACACTGCTGCCATAGAGCACCTCACAATATCACTCAACTGTCTGCTTGACTGGCTCATTGCTGTAGACAATTATATTTCTTTTGGTTTCCATAACTAAATATTATCTTACTACAATTCATAATTAGACAAATTAGATTTTATATATGTAAAACTGCTAGCTAACACAATTCTACCACTATTTTATAAATACATCACATTAAATAATTATATAATTTGTATAAACTGAGGGAGTGTAGTCTTACACAGGTATGATATTATTGATTACAGTGATTTAAAATAATTTAGTGCCTCAATGTATTACTTGTCTACAACTGTAAACTAGGTGATCTGCACATCATGTAAGATATGTCATATAAAAGAGATATGAATCAGGAGAAACTGCTCTTAGTGCAGCTGAAAGAGTGCACTGTAGTGCAGTCAAGGTTTGAATGGCACAAAGGATATTAATGCTAATATAGTTTTAAAAATATATATGACATGAGTTTATTAATTTATATTTTGTTTTAAAATGACGCTTAGTGAAACACAGTTTCTAAATTTAACGTCAAAACACTTAATTAAGCATGCTAAATAAACCTAGTTGTATTTAAACAATATGTCTGTTCTTAATAAAAGGATAAACTGATTGGTATATTGAGTGAAAGGAGTTCATCTGAGCTGTCTAATGTGCCTGCAGCTTTGTATGAGGTCATTTCAGTACAAATGCTGGCCACACCCACCTAAGCAACGGTCATTCCCTTCCCCCACAGACAAAACAAACTTTCCCTCCAAAAAAAAAAAAAAAATTTCCCTCCGAAAATGTAACCAACCAAAAAATCCCCTAATCAGGATGCTATTGTCCAATCAGAAAAATCAGTAAGGTTTCTGCCACCCAATAGCATAATTCCACTGCAGTACATGCGTGTATGCTTCAGAGGGAGGCAGGGAGCAAAGATACAAAAGCACACACACCTATTTTTCTCGGTTTAGCACATAAATGAGGACCTCTCTGAAAATCAGCATATAGCACTCTATATGGCTGTAGATACCATTAAAAGCAAAAAAAAGTGAGGACCGGCCAAAATGACCTCACTTCCCAAAATGTCCTCACTTGAAAGGTGTCTAAACTCATGGTGGTCCTCACTTGTAGTGCAATACAAACACACACACACACACACACACACACACACACACACACACACACACACACACACGCACACACAGTTTTAAAAGCACACACAATATTTGGCAATCGTCAGGACAAAGGATTGTGCTTAAACTGAAATATTTGTAAGTCGGTGCGAAGCGCAAATGTTGATCCAGGGCTTCTGCTTCAGATTTCTTTTTTTAAACTTATTTTTTCTGGGACATTAAATGGGAACACGTTCCAGAACAGAGGGGGGGTGAGAGATGCAGTCTTCATTTTCTCTAATTTGCGAAGCTGAGACACAGAGAAAGAGAACAATACGGCCTACTCAGCTTCACAGGAGAGGAGTGGAAATAAACCCGGCATTGGCTATCAAAATCCTCACGCGCGCAATGCTGCCTGAAGCCACCGGAGGAAGCCAAGAGCATCTTTAGTATTCTTGCTCAGATCTATTTCAAGGCTTTTAACTTTTCTACAAAAAGAGTGGCATGCATTTTTTTCCTGTGTATTTTGCCCTTTCCATGACGAAACTCCTACAAGCTGTACTTATTTTAGGCAAACTTACATTACGCCTAAAATATGAACGTAAATATAATGTAGTGAGTTACACTGCATTCATTTGGCAGATGTTTTTATCCACAGTAACATACGGAAGGTCATTGGAACAAATACAGACGCAGGTCAAATAAAGTACAATTCTAACATAAAATAATGGCTATCCAAAGCCACGGACATCAAGTCCAGTTCACGCAGTAATGCTATAGCAAGGTCTTAAGGCAAAGCTATGGCTAAGTCAAGATAGACGATAAAAAGATAAAAGAACTAGAGCATCAGGATCAAGAAACAAGTGCTACACGAAAGTGCAAGAACACGAGGATATAAGATACAAAAGTCCAAGTGCACGATTTCTGTGGTTTGTTTCAGCAGATAGTTTAGTGTGTGTTTTTTTAGCCAATCACAGACCAGCAAAAAAAAAAGAAGAAGAAAAACAACAGATACAGCAGCTCCGCAAGAGTGGGCTTAGTCATAGTTAGTGCCACAATTTTTGAGACCATACCCAGGTAAGATGGTGGCCAGTAACCATGGTTTTATATCAATGAGCCAATGATCAGCTGTCTGACTTCTGAGACCCGATTATGACATCACAGTGGGTTAGAAAGTACATGCTACTTTGCCATAGGTTCCTATTATAGCTGTACCCAGGTAAGATGGCTGCCAAATTGTTCCATTTCAGAATTCCAAATTACTATTACATTACATGATATGTCATATCTATGGTTCTATATCTATGGTCTGAAACGTGTTGTCCGTTTTTCTATGAGATGCTTTCCTAATTCTCAATCTCAATTCTACAAACGTAATTACTATTTTTTCTTGTGTAGTTCATGACATTTTGATCAATGGATCTCATCGTATTCCTTTTTCAGATTTAACCGCAAATAAAACAGTGCTTCTCATTTGAAAATCATGTGGATAAATTATTGAGATTAATTTTCTTCCATGACTTTAAAAGCATCACAATGTAATCATGTTGCTGTTTTTATGCCTCAGGCTGACTAAATCTAAATCTGAACTTGATTGTTTCTCAGCTCTGATTATCTCTTAACACAGCACTGAACAAACACGTGACATGTGAAACTCTGATGGAACAGTCCACCGGAGCCGTGCTATCAATTTTCCACCCTGTCTCAGAACTCTCCATCATGAAACGCTAGTGACGTGAACTCAAGTGCTTACTGTAATGTGACATACAGCTGATATTGATATTAGATATTGAAATTGCATTGCATTGCTGATATCTTGTGTAAGTACAAACAAAAAAGGGTGCGACATCACTACATCACCACAAGAAGCAACACAACCTGGGGAACACAAAGGGTAAGAGCAATGACAAGTATCCCCCCCCACCCCTTCTGGCCTCTTTGTCCTAGTTACATTGAAAATTTTGAAAGACTGAAAATTAAAATTCTCAATAGGCATCAAACACGAATCTCTCCTCATCCTTGGTGTGGTTCTAAAAAAAACCATCAAACCTATTTTATGAATCCCTGTTACTTTTGTGCTTATGACAAAACATTTAATATTAGTCTTTCACATCCATTGTATGCCTGCATTATCAAAACTACCATTGATTTTTCCAGTATCATTATAAACATTATGAAGAAAATTATTCCTGTTAGATAAGCTTTATATAACCATGGTTTGAGCTCTTTTCTTTTTTCATATATTTTTTTTAAACTTTTTTAATTAATTAATTAATTTTTTTAATGGAATCTGACAAATCTAGTGTCTGTGAGAAAGATGGGTCCAACCAATCTTAATAAATACTTAAAAGGTGAACATGGCTAATCTTTTGCAGCCTGTTTTGAACATGCATTTCCTAATTATTACTCTAGATATTATCGCCATAAGCTTCATGGGCACATTCATAAGTGCTTTCAACATTATCATCCAGATCATAATAATTAGGTTTGCCTAGGCTGCGGGAGACAACTAGGCTGTACGTACAATCAAATTAATCATAAAGTGAGAGGAAGTGGTAGATTTTGACCATTTAAGAAAAGGGTAAACGAAGTAGACTATTTCTTTCAGCACATATCAGCATTGGTATTCAGCAGTCTTAGTCACGCCAGTCTGTACTGAGGCTGCGACAGCAGATCCCCCTTTTTATCGCGCTACATTTGGGATTCGTTCGAGACGCATCACGGCCCATCCGGATTCCTGAGGCGTGTGAGCTGTGAGCATCTATAAGCCGATCGCTGCCGCATTCACAGTCGGATATGATTCATAAGTCCCGGGAAGAATATTCTACGACGCGTAGAATTGAAAAGAGCCCGCGAGAATTGCGCCTCGGAAACGGCTGAACAGTGAAAACCTGCCGCTCGAGTGTCACCTTGCTCTTTCTGTTCCTTCCTTTTTTTCCCGGTCAATCATGGAAGGGGATCACGTTTAATACACCTTGAACACAGAGAAAGTGGGTCGACTTTACTATAAAAATTCAGCGGGCCCGATTCCTGCGGTCGTTTTAAACACAAAGGACAAACTCAATACGCGGTTGTTCTACGTGGAGGCGCACAGTGTTTGTCAAATGCGTTGCTTGCATTTCTTTTATATTGTTTTTTATTTTTAATATTCCCTTCCCCATTTATTTAATCAGCACTCATCGCTGCATCCTTTCTCAATGCAGGAGAGCACAGAGGACTATATGAAGCATGTGATGTCAGCAACCGCACTTATCACGCTACAGTTCACAAGCCAGGCTAGCGCAGACATGAGTTGGAGGAAGACGCTTCATGTGCCTCGCAATCAACCAGCTGGGGTCACTGCTGTTTGTGAGGGGTCAGGTTCGGAGGACCAGATGCGACTGGAAGGGGATCTGAAAGTTTTCCCACGAAGCGTGAGAATCAACCACTAGAAAGGGTGAAGGGAGTCCGTGAACGGAGCAGAGAGAAATGAACAGAAAGGGAATATAACTCCCGACGTACAGTCAAAATATAGCAACCCAGATAAGTGGGCGAAAACTCGTAGATTACGAGCAGAGAAAATAAATAAGTGAAAAGAATCCCGGCATAAGCCAAACCAATAACAACCCGAAAACCAGGGCGAAGCTCGTAGACTCGAGCAGAGAATAGAAAAGCCCCAAACAACGAATGAATGGAGCTTAAGTAGTGCAGAGCGCACCTGAAGGAATAATTAATTAGTCCCGGGGAACGAGAAGCGCACCTGAAGGAAATAAATAATTAGTCCCGGAGAACGCACCCTCTCGCGGCCCCTAGAGGCAACGCCCGAAAACAGAACCTGAACAGGCAGGAAACCATGACACTGTTACGATCAGATTCTATTCTTGGGTGGTGCTACGGCCAACTGTAGTCACCCCGTTGTGTTGCCATGTGCAGTTTGGATTGTTAACCCATTAACTAACTGGTTTAGTTTATTTGCATTCATAGCATTTTTTTTTTTGGGTGAAACTTTCAATCATTCTGGTCACACAATATACCATTTGAAAGGGTTAAAACTCACAAAATTCTATCTCTATAAAACTCTACAAAACTCTATCTCTCGTAATCTTATGATCTCAATATTATGGCAACAACGGTTCTTTTGTAACAAAGATACAAATCCATCTGAATAAAAACGATGGCTCCATACGTTCAGCAAATCCCCAGACAATACGAATCACAGTAAAGTCGGTATCCTTATCCCGGCAAAATAAAAAATTTAAAAATATTTTAGGCGAGAAAAAAAAAACTTACACTTCCACTGTGTTTGAGCTTCTGCTACTTAGTAATACTTAGAGTAATTCTGACTCTTGCCTTACAACAGAGACCAGGATTATGGCAGTAGTCAAAGAGATCAGAAAACAGTAAACCATATTAATTTGGGGCTTGTGTGAAAACAGGTGGCACTCGAGAAGGGGTTGTTCCAGCGCATGGGTGAGCTGCACAGATTCAATACCAGACCTTGTAGTCAATCCAGTGCCTTAATAAGACGAGACACCCAGCAGCTTCCACATGCATTTATTTTAATATCGTATCAAAGTTGTATTCATTTATATGTATGTGTTGCTTACTGTATCTTTTTTTTATTAAATGGGGAAAATCGCTGGGTATTTTATGCATTCAAGAACAACTCAATGCATTTAACTGGGTGAGGCTGCATCACTTTTATTCCCATAAGGGATTCAACTCATTCCAAACAATACCCAATACATAACCATTTGAGCCTCGGGCCAATAAAGAAATCTAGTTCTGCACATAGCTATTACGTCATTTTAAAAAGCTTAATAACTTGGGATTGGTATAACATATACATCGGTGGATAATCAAAAACCAAAATGGTCCAAGGTTTCTATAATCATTATTCATCGTATATAAAATTAAACTGTATTTTATATTTTGGGCCAAAATGTGTTATGTTGCATTAGACTGATGACCCTTGGCGCATGTTATCATTTTAATATGAATTCTAGTTATATGTACTTCCACTCTTAGCTGTAAGGGCTGGTCCAAAAAATAAATATGAAATATGAAAAGAGTAAATAAATAAAGCCCTTAATGTTTTCACTCCCGGGATTATATTATATACATTTGCACACACAGCATGCATGTCAAAACACTCTACTGTGTGAGCACAAATTAAATTAACCTTGGTTGTAACCTTTTCACGTGCTATTGTTTAACAACAAAATACTGTTCTGACATTCGATACCACTTTAGTGTAATTTTCTATAGTTATAGTATATTGTGATAATACATATTTCCTTGTTATTTTTCCCCATTACGGTATCATAATTTGTAAGTATTAAGTAATGTTCGCATTAAATAAAAATGATAGAAATATAAAATGTATAAGGACATATCAAAATCACACACATAAGCTGTAAATTATCACTTAAGAGTTGCAAAATGGAATTTATGGATTTATGCACTCCCATTGGTCAAAGGTATCATGTGACCACCAGTAAATTGCTGTAGCGTCAAGCACCACTGACTGGCTTTGCTTGTGAATCCAATGTGAGATTGAACTGCATTTGGAATGATTGCAGACATTCAGGAACCTATGCTAAAGTAGTTCAGGAGCCTCGTGAGTTTAAAGGTGGCGTGTCTGTATGCTGAATGGATGGAACAACGCTGGCACCGTCCCCTGCACATACAGAACAAACAGAGCAAAACAGAGACAAACAACAAAAATAACAGCATGTGCAAATATTTGCATTTAAGCAAAAGTATACCTTAAATGTCTCTCTAACACTCTTGAGACTTGGAAAAACATGAAAGGTATGCAAAAACCAGTAGCGAATACAAATTCAAAAGTGAAAAGGATAGAGATTGCCTGCAGGGAAAAAGCTTGGAATAGGTGATTTTATTTAGTTTTTTCTCCTTTGCTTTGAAGGGAGGCTTTTATCCTCGAAGAAATAGAAGCACACATTCAGTACAGCCTGTTGAACAAGGCGATGTGAAGGAGCACGTTTATGTTTTCCTCAATATTTTGTCATTGTGTGGTAATAATATAAAAATGTCATTGCAGGTGCTGGCAATTTTTATCTGTTGAAAAATTATCACCATGAACGTGGAACAAATGACATAAAAAATGACAGGTTTTTAAACAACCCCCACCCACTCCATTTTCTTTGTTCTCGAGAAGAACTACTTGCATACTCCTAGTCGCAAAACTAGCACAAAACCGAAAGGAGCAGCGCGTTAATAGAATTATTTATTTAGGTTCTTTAAAGCCAATGTCTGACACCGAGTGAAAAGCCTGTCACGAAACATCTTTTTTCCCTGTCAAGTACAATACATGTACAATAAACAAAGAACTTTTTTTTTTCATTTCATCTGATGACAAACAGTTGTATTTGCAAAGCAGAGATCTTGAAGGAAGGAAGCCCTGATGCAACCGAATAGTGTATTTCTGCAACGCTCTTCAGACTCGCCCCCGAACGGCAAGGCGACCTCCCGGGCTGCCGGTGCCTCGCAATCTGCGAACTTCCAGAAGTTCTTGTCGTTGCCGTGTCGTGTAAAATATTTCTGTTGCCGTTTGAGGCGGTACATGACGGTAAGTCCCAGAGTATTTAACTGAATCGCTCACCTCCCATAACCCCCGGGGTACCTCCGAGGATATTTGAGCATGGTTTTTTTCCCGTTTTTTTACCTGTTTTAAACTCCGAGTGTGACACAGCTTTTTTTCTCTACACGGCTTCAGGCTCCTGGATTCCCTGCAGGAGATCTTGAGGAATGTCCTTCCATAGCCACATGTAACTCATCATTAAAAACACACTTCAATTTCAATCCATATGCTCAATATGCTTTATTCTGTAATGACTTGTACTACGCAACTTAGATGCAAGTAAAGGACGTGAAAAAAGAGACTAATTTCAAAAGGAAGCTTAACAAGAAATACAAACAAAAATCCGTTAGCTTGCAATAGTCTTACACGTAAGGCGTTAAACTCAGGATGTACGGCTCCACAGAAACGGCTGTCCCTAAACCAGAAAGCACAGGCCTGCAATTCACTTACAGGACTCGGATTATGCTTACAAGATGGCAAGGGTCAGTAAAACCTTTGATGTTGTGGTTATTTATTTATTTTTTTAAGTCAAAAACAGTAGTAGTTAATGCCAGTCAAAGAGTCCTGTAGTGGGGGATAATTTTGCTGTCTTTTGCTGTATGACGGTGGTGGAAAATGAGACTCAAAAATCTATAAAAAGTAAAATAGAAAGAATAGCCGTAAACTGAAAGCTCCCAAAATGTGCACATTTATTGATGCGACAGTCAATTCATAGTCGCCAAAAAAAGTATGCGTACTGACATCTGCAGGGTCTGCGTGGACCTAAATGACATCATAGCAGACCCAAATTGCATAGTCGTTTTTTTGTGTCTGCACGGACCTGTCGTTTCACCTACAAGCGTACCTTTTGCGTACCGTTATCTTCTTCCATGAAGGACACCATTGTTGTTTGCAATTTGCATGATGGGAAATGTAGTCTTCTAAGGGGTGTTGGTATACCTGTTTTACACACCATGTAACCATCTATAGGCAGCAAGCAAGAGAAGAGTTGTCTCAGCAACCAATTAAGCATAACTTTACTATGCACTTATTTCTAACCCGTTTCTAACCCTATTTTTAAGTGGCTTGCTCAGGAACTATCATGGACAGTGGAAAGACTTTGGCCCTGGTACTTTCATTGCAAAATGCAAATGTTTAAAATTTTTTAAAGTGGTTGTCAACGTTTTATTATTGCACGTGCTAAAAAAAAAAGAAGATGGCCAGTTTGAAATGTTTTAAACTCAAAAAAGCTTGTAAATCCTCAAACCTTTCACTCTTAGCCTTTTAATGGATGGATTTATATGACACCTAGTGATGGCTGTGTTTAGTGTATTGTGAAGTTGATATGCACAGACTGCTGTATTAATATTCTGAAATATTACAACACAGCAATTCGCCAAATGGCTCCATAGAGAGTGTTACCCTGACAACAAGCCTTTACTGTGCTGACAGGGAAAGCAGATAAGTATTAAGGGGAAAGTAAGGGAGGGGGTTATCTAATTGTCTGGCTACTTCTGAACAGTCTTCAGTTGCAGTATATAAACATCCATGTGCAGAAATTATCACATTTAGACAGTGCTAATCCCACGTTGTGAATAGCACCTGTGGTATTATCAATGAATTAATTTTCAGCCCATTCTTCAATGACAATTAGCTTATACAGATCATGACATGCTATAGCTGGAGAGCTAACTGGGAACGAGTTTAGCTGTATTGCCAGATGTGATTTTTTTTATATTACTGAGGACTGTAATTTGTACTGTTGCTCCCAGCCTGTCTATACCTCTCGGATCCACAGACGAGCATCTGAAACATTCGCTCGACAGAAAAAAAAATAACGTTGCACGATACTGACCGCTGACAATTCAAAGCTTTCGGTCTTGAAGTTGTGGGAACGGTGCCCACCATTCATCTTTGTGGATGTCGCCTTCTCTGGTTGATTGTCCCTTTGGCAGGCTGTGGAGTGGTCAGAGTTGGCCAGGATAGAAATAGTTATGAGGAGAAAGCCAGAAAAAGCCAGAAATAATTGCTTGACGCCAGCATTTGGCATTGTGATCTAGCTGAACACTGATAGAGCGGATTGCCTTATTGTTCACATGACTGGGACTATTGCAGTAACTGACAGGTGAGAATATAGCACTAGTTTAAAGAGCACAGCAACAATCATGGTGTAAATTTAACACCCAAGAGTGTTAAATGTACACCGGCAGTGTTAAATTTACACCGGCATTTTTGTGGATTTAAGGGTCTGCTACAACTGATCAATGTGACAGATGTTGGAAACAGTTCATAAGGATAGATAGAGCTTGTTACTATGTAATCTTTGTCATGGTGAAATATGGAAACAAATATGGCCAAGAGCTTATGTATTATTGTATAATCTCTTTGACATCGGCTTTTGACGTCTTTTGTTCAGGGCCAGGTGTACGTATATAAAACTTGCTGCCCAAATTCCAGCCTGACGAGGGTATGGTGGTGCGTCCGCAATCTACGTGAAATTACCATCTTATTTATTACGGCTCTAGCTAATTACGCATTTGGCAAATGGCATGGCCTACTGATAGAATTTGTATGAAGCAGAGCTTAAAAGGTGTAGTTCAAAAAATGTGTGTAGTGCGTTGAATATCTTCATTGGATATGGGGAAGTGGATGTAGGCTATCTCATAAGAGGGTATCCACCACTACAGACAGCGCACTACACAGTAGATTACTGCAAATTTATGAAAACCCATAAAATTTAAGTAATTTTCAGTACTTGATTTACATTTTCTTCATATCAAATGATCATTTCAGTCAAATTAAGGTACATCCATACAATCTGCGTCTCTTTACGGCATTTCTCTTTCCATTTAAAATTGTGAAGGGTATGTACAGTTTACACTGTTTATCTTATAAAAATAGAGATTTTTTACAGTGTGATATTCCAGCCGTGGCGGCAATGTCGAGTGAAATGATCCAGATGCGAGACAGTGTAATGTTGCGAGGAGCTTGACTATTGTCGGGTTGGAACGGGAACATTGTGTGGGAGGTACAAGGTCGCCTTTTATTTCTTCCAGGAGAGTAATTATTTATTGCGGGACTGCTTCATCTGTACCATTTAATTCTTTCTTACTCGGGGAGTTGAAATAGTGTGATTCTCGATTCTTGAAAAGATTTGTACATATATTCAAATGTCATCTGTCACAGTAATTAAAAAACATCTACATTCTAATTCCATAAAATATTAGATTATGAGAGGGCATGTAGACTGAAAAATTGAAACATTGATATGAAAGCACTCGTATTTCCCTGTAAAACAGCTCTGGCACTGGTTTATTTTAGCAATATCAAAAATTTCATTCCAGACCCCTGCTCTGAAATTGATCCAGTGACATTCCATCAGAAACATCATAAAGGACAAGTGGGCACTTAAATTTTAAAGAACCATTTTCAGTCCTAGAGAAGGCCGATACTGTAAACGACTTTTTGCTTTAATGTGTTTTTATTTTTATTTTTTATTTTTTTTATGTGAAAAAGCCACAAGGACGCCTCAATAATAAATATTAAGTTAAAAATTTTACAGGTGAATCATCGGGAGAAATGTTGCTTTTAACCCGGCACCATTACCTTGAAGAAGCACTATTTCAATAGGCCTCCGGTGACAGCAAGACTGTCTTATGCATCTATATACAAGAGCAGCGGCCTCCATTTGCATTTAAGGAATAAGCTGTAGCTGCCATGCATCACATCCCATAGTGTACTCTTCAGCTTAATCCCGCCCGTCTCTACGGCAGCAGTAAAACAACTATTACTACAACTTATATCGTCTCACAACACAACTTGCTTGTAAATAATTACCCAGCCTGCAGACATCACAGCACTATTACACTGATAAAGTACAAAGTAAGAAATGGGATTCATATCAAGCTATGAAACATGGTGGGGGGGGGGGGGGGGAATCCAGAGCATAACTGTATTTTGTATTGGTCTAGCGAGTTGGTGGGGGTGCAGTGTGTAGATTTAAGGCCTTGTTTTTCATCAATCACCGGTGCTTGAGCCTTTGGAAATGCTGATCGGCAAAACAAGAGGGCGGAGGAGGTGGGGGGGGGATCTCTTGGGAGCTGGTTGGGTATTTCTACTTTAGAGCGTTTTAATATCCAGACTCCCGCGAGCAGATGTTGTGGCTATCCTCTTCTGGGGGCAAACAAAGCAAAGTGCGGCTTCAGTTTTCTCGCGAAAGTTTACAAGTCGCTGGCAGACAGACAGGGTAGAAATGTTTGTATTTACCCTGTGACCTTACTGCTGTAATGTTTTGGGTGGAGATTTATTTCTTATGATACCTTTTTACGAGCAGAGCAGACATTCCAATGTCAGTGAAAACATCCTTTTTGTTCGGAAGCCATTGTTCACTGTGGTTCTCGGAGCTATATTCACAACCACGGTCCGCACACAGAGAATCCAGATGAATGCATCCAAGAATTTGCTACTTAATACTCCATGTTGCTTAATGGATTTATAACCACTCCGTTTTAGTCCTATATCCTGAAAATGTAGACTTGGGGTGTTTGTTTTTTTTGTTGTTGTTTTTTTTGAGAACACTGCCAAGTAGTGCAAAGATAATTTACTTTGGAATTACAAGAGAAACATCACCACCATACTGCATGTGGGCACTTAAATACAAAATGGAGTCATTTGTGCAGAATTATATATATGTAGTTTTTCATCACGGTCACCTGCACAAATCGTGGCTAATAAGAATGCCTTAATCTGTTTCTTTTTTTCTCTTTTCTTGAGTCTTGGGGGGTCGGCACTGAAAGCTAGTGGCGGCTAGCATAGTACCCATTTTGCCCAGTTAACCATAACAAGGGTACAGTGTTGTTTGGCTGCTTAGCTTCAACAGTTTGACATGAGAAGGGCACAGGGTGGTATGGCTGCTTAGCTTCAGCAGTTTGACATGAGAAGGGCACAGGGTGGTATGGCTGCTTAATTTCAGCACTTTGACATGAGAAGGGCACAGGGTGGTATGGCAGCTTAATTTCAGCACTTTGATATGAGAAGGGCACAGGGTGGTATAGCTGCTTAGCTTCAGCAGTTTGACATGAGAAGGGTACAGGGTGGTATAGCTGCTTAGCTTCAGCAGTTTGACATGAGAAGGGTACAGGGTGGTATAGCTGCTTAGCTTCAACAGTTTGACATGAGAAGGGTACAGGGTGGTATAGCTGCTTAGCTTCAGCAGTTTGACATGAGAAGGGTACAGGGTGGTATAGCTGCTTAGCTTCAACAGTTTGACATGAGAAGGGTACAGGGTGGTATAGCTGCTTAGCTTCAGCAGTTTGACATGAGAAGGGCACAGGGTGGTGTGGCTGCTTAATTTCAACAGTTTGACATGAGAAGGGCACAGGGTGGTATGGCAGCTTAATTTCAGCACTTTGATATGAGAAGGGCACAGGGTGGTATAGCTGCTTAGCTTCAGCAGTTTGACATGAGAAGGGTACAGGGTGGTATAGCTGCTTAGCTTCAGCAGTTTGACATGAGAAGGGTACAGGGTGGTATAGCTGCTTAGCTTCAACAGTTTGACATGAGAAGGGTACAGGGTGGTATAGCTGCTTAGCTTCAGCAGTTTGACATGAGAAGGGTACAGGGTGGTATAGCTGCTTAGCTTCAACAGTTTGACATGAGAAGGGTACAGGGTGGTATAGCTGCTTAGCTTCAGCAGTTTGACATGAGAAGGGCACAGGGTGGTGTGGCTGCTTAATTTCAACAGTTTGACATGAGAAGGGCATAGGGTGGTATGGCTGCTTAATTTCAACAGTTTGACATGAGAAGGGCACAGGGTGGTATGGCTGCTTAATTTCAGCACTTTGACATGAGAAGGGCACAGGGTGGTATGGCTGCTTAATTTCAACAGTTTGACATGAGAAGGGTACAGGGTGGTATGGCTGCTTAGCTTCAGCAGTTTGACATGAGAAGGGCACAGGGTGGTATGGATGCTTAATTTCAGCACTTTGACATGAGAAGGGCACAGGGTGGTATGGCTGCTTAATTTCAACAGTTTGACATGAGAAGGGTACAGGGTGGTATGGCTGCTTAATTTCAACAGTTTGACATGAGAAGGGTACAGGGTGGTATGGCTGCTTAGCTTCAACAGTTTTACATGAGAAGGGTACAGGGTGGTATGGCTGCTTAGCTTCAGCACTTTGACATGAGAGGGTACAGGGTGGTATGGCTGCTTAGCTTCAGCACTTTGACATGAGAAGGGTACAGGGTGGTATGGCTGCTTAGCTTCAGCACTTTGACATGAGAAGGGTACAGGGTGGTATGGCTGCTTAGCTTCAGCACTTTGACATGAGAAGGGTACAGGGTGGTATGGCTGCTTAGCTTCAGCACTTTGACATGAGAAGGGTACAGGGTGGTATGGCTGCTTAGCTTCAGCACTTTGACATGAGAGGGTACAGGGTGGTATGGCTGCTTAGCTTCAGCACTTTGACATGAGAAGGGTACAGGGTGGTATGGCTGCTTAGCTTCAGCACTTTGACATGAGAAGGGTACAGGGTGGTATGGCTGCTTAGCTTCAGCACTTTGACATGAGAAGGGTACAGGGTGGTATGGCTGCTTAGCTTCAGCACTTTGACATGAGAAGGGTACAGGGTGGTATGGCTGCTTAGCTTCAGCACTTTGACATGAGAGGGTACAGGGTGGTATGGCTGCTTAGCTTCAGCACTTTGACATGAGAAGGGTACAGGGTGGTATGGCTGCTTAGCTTCAGCACTTTGACATGAGAAGGGTACAGGGTGGTATGGCTGCTTAGCTTCAGCACTTTGACATGAGAAGGGTACAGGGTGGTATGGCTGCTTAGCTTCAGCACTTTGACATGAGAAGGGTACAGGGTGGTATGGCTGCTTAGCTTCAGCACTTTGACATGAGAAGGGTACAGGGTGGTATGGCTGCTTAGCTTCAGCACTTTGACATGAGAAGGGTACAGGGTGGTATGGCTGCTTAGCTTCAGCACTTTGACATGAGAAGGGTACAGGGTGGTATGGCTGCTTAGCTTCAGCACTTTGACATGAGAAGGGTACAGGGTTTTGCGGTCGCTTGCTAGTATGACTGTAGTACCTGGTCAACGGGTAAACCTCTGGTTTCAAGTGATGTTTACTAGCTCCACACTGCCACGTGCAAGATCAAATGATCCTAAAGCTAGAACCTTTGGATAATTCTAAAAGCAAACTCTATTTAAAACATTATTTAAAACATACAGACAGCAACATTATTTTATCCGAAAATGAAAGAAAGTCAATGCATCTCAGTGCATCTTTGGGAATTGAGTAAGAAGATTAACCTTAAGCTACCCTGATTTGTGTGATATTTTCAATGTTCTTTAAACTGTCTGAGACATCAACTGACTTTCATCCACCTCCTACAGTGTTTAGCACATCTAAACAACAGCCTTTCCACAAAATCAATTATGTAATGTTTCTTCCAGCATCAAAAGAATGTAGATTTTGTGAGTAAAACAAAACAAAAAAACATCTCTCAAGGGAGGCTTTTGTGTTTGCTGAGAGAGACAAAAGGTGAGTCTAAAAGATACTTTCAGAGTATCATAAATGACTGTTTTTTGAAAATGCATATTAATGAATGCAGATTTTTCCCCCCTCACTTTCCTATTTTGAAGTAAACCTTTGGTCTGCAAACCTACAGCCTGACAACTATCGGCTGTTGAAAAATTCATGAAGCCCCCTTTTCCATATGCCTTTCCATGAAGTCCCCCAGCCACGCTCGCGCTGGTATCAGAGCCTGACACGTCGCATAAATCGACGCGCGTCCCAAGAGAGAATATTTCTCTCTCACAGTCGTACCGCCGTCAAATTAAACTGATGCGCTGTGTCGCCGTAAAACAGCCGTTCCGTCAAGAACACGCGTGGAAACAGTCCGCCGCCGCCACCGCGGACGAAACCCAAGTTGTCGGAAAGACGTCGGCTGCAAAGTTTTTAGATGATGAGGGGTATCCTGGGCGATTCAATCTTGGGGGATGTGCAGAGGTCGTAGAGCAACGTAGCTCTCCAGAGCCAGTGTACAGGGATGTAATAAGACCCATTGATAACAGATTACTGGTTCGATTAAGCCTGGCAAGGAGAGGTGCGCAATTTTTCTGAGCTGCCTGCAGAAATCCCTCCACTGTGGATATAGTCAGGCTCTTTCCATCTTTCTTAGGGTCCTCTTCAGGGGGACTTATTTTATGAGTCCCAAACGTCAGCTGATCAAGTTCCCCTCCCTATTGACGGGAGGCTCAAGAAACTACAACATCCATCTCTCAAAGCTCCTGGGCTTTTGGGATTTTTTTTTCCATCAACTCTCCATGAAAAGGCGGAGGAGCGCCATGAAACGGGAACATATATTAAATATATTTCATAGCAGTATACCTTCAAAAAAAAAAATATATATATTGCAATATATGAAAGCAGCTATATTTTGCATTTCGTGATATATTTTGAAGTGTTGCAATATCTAGGCGGGCATGTCCTTTTACACTGCTCTTACCTAAGTGGGGGGGGGGGCTGCTTTTATAACACTGACCCTTGAGGGTCAAGGATTCTGTACACTACAACTATTCCATTGTGTCATAATTTCCTGTCAGAGAAGAAGAGAGGCTACTGGATGCAGAAGTGTTAGGGTAAATGCATCTCTTCCATTCAGGAGTTATTTGGACTGCAGTCTTGCAGGGAGAGAATATTGCAAGGTCTCCCTAATCCTTAAATGCCCAGCTCATGAGAGATTGTTTGGACTGAAGAGAAAATATGCTAAGTGTGCTCAAACTTTGACAATAGGCCCCATAAGAGCAGGTTTGCCAGCAGCCATATTGTCTGCGTGCAGTACTTACACCTTAATGCTTGAATTATGTAACTGCCGTTACACAAAAAAACACAAACTTTTTTCTTTCCAACTAAGGGTAACAGAGTTCATTGGCAGCGTGGACAGAGTTCTTAAATAATTTATCCACTCCTGGGCTGTTTATGTCAACACACCCTAAAAAGAGAGAGATATGCGTAAATGCTGAATGGACATTTCAGGAGTATCAGCGACAGGTTGCCTTAGGTCAGAGGTCAGAGCAGCCATGTAGGCTACGTCTGTTCCTGTAAACCTATTTTACTTTAATTAATGCAATTTATTTTACAACCTCGCTTTTACTTTAGTTGTTTAGCTGTGTTTTACTCAAATGTTATGATGTTTTTATCTTGTTTCTACCGTTTTTGATCCCATTTTGTTTTATCATTCTTTCATCCTTTTAATTTGCCGTGTGTGCGTGGTGATTTTAATTTGCCGTGTGTGTGTGGTGATTTTAATTTGCCGTGTGTGTGTGGTGATTTTAATTTGCCGTGTGTGCGTGGTGATTTTAATTTGCCGTGTGTGCGTGGTGATTTTAATTTGCCATGTGTGCGTGGTGATTTTAATTTGCCGTGTGTGTGTGGTGATTTTAATTTGCCGTGTGTGTGTGGTGATTTTAATTTGCCGTGTGTGCGTGGTGATTTTAATTTGCCGTGTGTGCGTGGTGATTTTAATTTGCCGTGTGTGCGTGGTGATTTTAATTTGCCATGTGTGTGTGGTGATTTTAATTTGCCGTGTGTGTGTGGTGATTTTAATTTGCCGTGTGTGTGTGGTGATTTTAATTTGCCGTGTGTGCGTGGTGATTTTAATTTGCCGTGTGTGCGTGGTGATTTTAATTTGCCGTGTGTGCGTGGTGATTTTAATTTGCCATGTGTGCGTGGTGATTTTAATTTGCCGTGTGTGCGTGGTGATTTTAATTTGCCATGTGTGTGTGGTGATTTTAATTTGCCGTGTGTGTGTGGTGATTTTAATTTGCCGTGTGTGTGTGGTGATTTTAATTTGCCGTGTGTGTGTGGTGATTTTAATTTGCCGTGTGTGTGTGGTGATTTTAATTTGCCGTGTGTGCGTGGTGATTTTAATTTGCCGTGTGTGCGTGGTGATTTTAATTTGCCATGTGTGCGTGGTGATTTTAATTTGCCGTGTGTGTGTGGTGATTTTAATTTGCCGTGTCTGCGGTGATTTCCTGTTCTTGTTCTGCATCACACCAGCTGTTCAGTCGGAGATTCTGAACACTTCCGCTGTTCAGTCTGCTTTGCTTTTTAGTAAACTTGCCCGTCTAACAGGATGCAAACGACATAGTCGCCCCCACTCAATCATTCTCCTGTGGGGGGGGGGGGGGGGGGGGTGTTCATTGCAGTCTACAAGGAGGGACCCCCACTACCCCTGCTGGTGAACATGGAGAGATGCTTGATGCATCATTATGAAGCTCTGATCACAGTGTGGGTGGGGGGGGGGGACCTGTTATCAGGTTCAACGAGAGCGTAAAGGCCGAGTGGATATCTACCTAATCCTCTGCCTCTGTCTGAAGTAGCAGAGCGAGTCCCACGATGCACCGGGGCGCCCGCTCCAGGCCCCCCTGGCTCGTTCGCCGCAGTATCACATGGGCGACCGAGAGGAGGACACAAGGTCTAGGGCCCCCGGCTGAAATCAGAGCAGAGAATCGGCAGGTAGGCCTGACTGCGGATAAAGATTGTTTGATGCTCTTTTTTCTGAATCCCCCTTCAATTGCATTAAAAAACACACCCACACTTTCCGGGAAAACATACAGATGTTTTGCTCACGTGATCAAAAGACACACTCTGAAATGGGGGGACCGGGGCGGTGCCCAGATCAGCAGGACGAGAGCCGGCAGGTGCTGGGGGGATTAGGGCACTCTGCTTCCTAAATAAACATTGGCCCCGTTTCGCCCAGGCGGCACCCCTAGGGGTAATAATCAGTGATGGGCTGAGGCTTGTCTCTGCGGAGGGGGGTGGTTTTTGGGGGCTCGGTAACACACTGGCCCAGTCACACTTGAGCGAGAGGCTGAAATGCACTATTCTCCTCGGATAATGAAACCCGACCCCCCCCCACGGAGAGCCCGCAGACAGGATCCGAGCAGGCGGTCACGTTCCTTACCAGGGCACTGAAGCCCCCCCCAAAAAAAGGACAGGCGCCCGCTGGACCGCATAGGACAAGCAGGGGTGGGGGTTCAGGGGGGGTCAGCTGCCCCCCTAAAGTCAGGTTATCGCTTGGCTTCACCCCTTTGTGAACCACCCCCTCTTTTCATTTCTCCATCCCCCTCTCCCTTCATCTCGGAGATCTATAAAAATGGGGGTTCTGGAGGGCTCCCCATTGCCTGCAGGTTTTCAATCAGCACCTTGAGAAACAAGGTGTGTGTGTGTGTACCCTTTAGTCCGACGACCACTTAAATGAAGCACTTAAGAGCCGAAGCACGCCAGAAACCGCAGCTCTCCGCGATCCATTCTTTACCAGCTTTACTACGGCCCCCCTGCAGCCTAGCAGCGTAACGCATACAAGTAAACTAAGCGGCTGTATTGACAGATATGCGGCATCTGCTTCCACATAACACGGTAGATGGACAATTACGTATTCAGGAGCCGGTCCACCTAAAAGTGGACGGTTGAGTGGCTGGATTTCAGAGAAAGCAGCTGGAACTGAGGAGGAAAATCCCGCGGCAGCACGTTATATAACGGCGGGAGAGAAATATAAACGGCTGACGGATGCATCGAAAATGAAACGCAACTAAAATGAAATGGGTTACACAACTCCTCGATGTTTGTATGTATTTATGCATTTGTGGATTCAAATAATTGGATTTAATTTCTGCGTTCGTTTTTTTAATTTATTTTTTTAAATATTGAGCAGATTAGATTTTTAGTGTGTGTTACTTTAACAGAGTGCAATGCTGATAGCTTGAAGTAGAATGGTATGAGGGTCATTCTCCGGCATGTTGCTATCGTTAGAACCGCTTTGTATTGTTTGTATACAGTATCTGAACCGTGACTATGCACCAAACAACCAGTTTTATACAGCTGTAAAAAAAATATTTTTATCACGTAGAATGAACTGCTTGTACAAGGAGAGTCGAACAGCGCTGTCCAGCTCCTCTCTGAGTGGAGAGTTAGCAATCGCAGGTCACGTTAATTAACCTGATGCTGAAAGCTATACATTTTATGAGTGCTTTACAAAGCTGGGCAAACAGGTGCATAAAGTGGGAACATTTTACTAGCTGTCTAAAAAATAATTTTCATGGTGAGCTGTCTGGGTGACACGCAACCTTGAAATCAAGTAAAGGGGAAATGAAACACATGGGTTAAAGGCAAACTCGAAAAGGCATTGAAGCACAAGTGGGAAAAAAAGAAAAGAAACGAGGTTTAGCAATCTCTAAAGGTAAACAAAGAAAGAATAAAATTTTTTAAGAAATAAAAGAAAAAAAGCTCTTTCTTACGGCATCCTGCTGGTGACAGATTTGCACCGCAGACGGAGAGAGAGAGAGCTTTTATCCTTCAGTAAAAAAACCCAGGCGGGAGAGGCGGGAGGAGCACCTTACCCCAGCCCGCTCGACTGGAAAAACATTCATTTTGATTATTCAGCAGCGGGAGCTCGGGAGAGATCGTCTTTGCTCTTTCCTGACTCCTGCCCTGACACCAGAGTCAAATCACTTAGGGCTGGGGAGGAGGGGATTGGGGGAGGGGGGGGGGGGGGGGTGCTGGGGCGGCTCATATTTCGCCAGCAAACAAAGCCGAGGTTGGGGTGGGGGTGGGGGGGTTGCTCCCCCAAGGCCGGGGGCCAGACATGGATCACACCAGCTTCATTTTATCCGAATTATGACAACTGTCAATTTCACACCCACCCCCCCTCCCTTTCCCTCCAAAAGAAGGTACCAAAAAAGGAGTCCTTACCCCCCCCTCCTGTCCTGGAGACCATCAGTGGATAGATTTTGTTTTCACCTGAAAACCAGTTGACCGGTTAAGACACAAAAAAAACAGGGTGAGGTCTTTTAACTTGTATCATGAACTGCTTTTATCGATCAGACACGCACCAGGTAACAACTAAAACCAGTGAACCACAGAGATCTCCAGGATCAGGGTCACAGGCTCCTGGCCGAGAGAAGAAGCTTACCTCAGCCTCTTCAGAAGAAATTCGGACTATACTTCATTTTCCTTGTGATAAACCATTTGGCCGATTTATAAAAGTCGGACTTCGGAATGTAACGGCGAGCACTTGACAATGCAGCTCAAATGAGAACCTCAGAGTAAAGCGGGTATGCTATAGTTTAATGTGAGGGTCAAGTGCATATGGACTAGTGGGTCTCGTGATTCTTGGACTGCTACTGTTTAATGGGCTGGAATAGTCTACGGTGATACCTGAAGCTCTTTCCATCATGGTCATTATCACATGCAATCTTTAAGGATTTTAAATTTCATAGCTTGGAATTTACACTTAACTGCTGAGAAAAAAAAAACGACGAATTTGTGCGCGACCGTGTACGTTGAGACAGAGCAAGGGCGTATCGGCAACGCTGATGTGTGCGGTTCTCTCTAATCTCAAATCCTTCTGAATCTCTGGCTAATTAATGCAAACAAGATATTATCCTTCCAGAGGCAAGCCACGCTTCTACTGAATTTGAAGATGATTTAAAAAATGAAAAAGTGACGCGGCCCTCTTCCCTGGCGGTTCTGTCCCAGCATAAAAAGCAGTGAGGCGTCGCCGGCGTGTAAAAACCACCCGGTAATCGCTCACTCACAGCCAGGGGAACGAGAAGAAGCTCCAGAGATATGAATCTCCGCTTTGGCTCGGTGACCCATGTGCCGTGGTCAAACTGGATGAATCATTGATGGAGGGGGGGGGGGATTTTACACCCTGTGACGTGCGGTGTGGAGGTGTGGCGGTATTGCGCTAGGCGGGGAAAGGGAAAAGGCGCCGAGCCGAAGCCAGCATTGTGGGTTCTGTGATTCACAAGAACATCTTTGACATCGTTTCTATCTTTGTTCTGGATTTTATGCTGCAAAAAACTGACTCATTGCAGGTGTGCAGGAGATAGTTTGACACTCAAATCTCTGTACCCTGAAAAAAATTATATATACATATATACATATATATATACAGTACTGTGCAAATGTCTTAGGCACCCTAGATTTTTTATGTAGATTTTTTCTTAGATGTTTATTTTTTGTCTTCTGCATTAGTGTGTCAGTAGAAAAGAGCAAATTGTAGATTTCCAAACATTGATTTTCCAAAAACTTAATTTAACTTTCATCAGAGAACAGAAGAACAAGGAGTTCTGCAACAGATGGTATGGTCTCCACAGAGGCCTGTTCTCAACATCACCGAGGCTGTCTGGGATTACCTGGACAGACAGAAGCAAGCGAGACAGCCAAATTCTGCAGAAGAACAGTGGCAAGTTCTCCAAAATGCTTGGAACAATCTACCAGCTGATTTTCTTATAAAACTGAACAACAGTGTACCTAAGAGAGTTGATGCTGTTTTAAAGGGAAAGGGTGGTCACACCAAATATTGATTTGATTCTGTTTTTTATTGTATACTGTTCTTTGTAGTGAATTGTTTTAATTTAATTATTTTTGAAAAGATATTCGCCTTCAGGATTTTCTTTACATGTGCCTAAGACTTGCACAGTACTGTATATATATACTGTACATATATATATATATATATATATATACTGTATGTATATAAATTTTTTTATATATACATTTTTTTACACTGTATGATACATTTTTTTTAAATACATTTGCTTCCTTTTTCATCAGTCTATTCAGAGCTAACAATGAGTCATGTGCACACCATCCGTGCAGTGATGTCACACACACACACACACACACACACACACACACACACACACACACACACACACACACACACACACACACACACACACACACACACACACACACACACACACACACAGTAAATTGAATGAGGAGAAAATTGTGAAGGTCAAGTGAAAGAAGCTGGGGAACCATACGCGTGTCTGCTTTCCTCTTCCTGAGGACTTAGATTTAGGCCTTTATCAGGCACTTGTGTCCAGATCAACTTAAAAAAAATATCAAAACATGAAATAGTAAACATAAAGTTTACACTAAGAGCAAGAGCAGATGTGATGTGATGTCAAGTCAGTGGTGACTCAACTCAACCCTGTTGGATAATAATCGTTACATAAACCTGCATATTTGAGTGCCACGGTAGGTGCAAGGGAAAGATTGAACATAACGATTATGATTTACTAAGACCTTTAGCATGTACAAAACTTTTTAGCACATGCAAAACCAATAACATGACCAATGATTGGTCATGGTATTTGTTTTGCACCAATCATTGGTTGTAGTACTAGTTTCATGTGTGCTAAAAGGTTTAGCACATGCTAAATGTCCCATCGTGTTCGAAGTAGCGGATACAGTATGTCTCTGAGGATATGGTATTAGATGTAGCATAATTAGGCCTAGTAAATCCATAATAAATGCTCAGAGCTCAGCAATAGTCAAGCTTCTCCTACTGTCCTTGTTGAAGAATGTCCCACTTCTCTCCTCCGACCTTCCTGTTGGCGTTTGCTCTCACACACACGCTCTGATAAACGGGAACATGTGGAAGGGTAACACTTTCTGCACTAGTTTGATGGGGCATGTTTTGTACGACTCAGCATTGAGGAAACCAGAGTTGGAGGCGACCATTTGGAATTAATTGATGAATTTGTTTTTAAAAAACATTTTTTCCCCCCCTGCTTCTTAGAATACCTTTTTGCATTTTAAATAAGAACCCCACAGTTTTTTGTTTGGTGTTGTTTCTTTCTTTCTTTCTTTCTTTCTTTCTTTCTTTCTTTCTTTCTTACCAGCATTATTCTGTTTTTTTCTGTTTTAGAGCACTGTTTCCCCCTCTCTGAAGGGCTTCTGCTGTAAGCCTGCCATTAGTTCATCCAATAAAAAACAGGAAACTCATTCAAGGAGGAAGTGCTTGAGTCATCCGCACGGCCTTTTTCACTGCAGAGGCGCGGCCTTGACAAGAGAAGTCGGCCTCGTCAGAGACAAGGTCTGAATTCGTAACTACCAATATCCATGGAGAAAAGATTCAATCCTACGCTTCTGAGATTTTCCGTGCAATAACATGAATCACCCCCTGTAAAAAGTATGCAAGTCTTCATTTTTATAGCTTCTAAAACAAAAATATAATAACCAATAACAACCTGGTAATAATTAGACGCGGAAACAAGAAGGTTTAGGTCTTGCCGGTGAACGGCATCGCTGTACTGTGAATCATTTTATAGAGACACCGGCCATGTGTAAATATGTGTGAGTATCACTCATATGCAATCCTTGAAGGGGCTCAAGGACATTTTTAATTTATTTACCAACTGATTCTACCTAGCAACTGTCAATCAACCATAATGCATATTTCTCCCAGTGCATTCATGCCTGACAAAAAAAAAGACAGAAGATGGACAAAGATCCTAATAGAGATTCACTGCAGTCAAGCTGCTGTTGGGACAGTATAGGAACCCTCAATCAAGGATGAAAATCCTTACAACATGCTTACAACATGCTTACAACATTTTTTGTTAACCTGGACAAATACCAAATCTATGATTTATGAATCTATGTATTATATTAAATCTTGCGATTTAATGATGTTGCAAATACATACTCAGCATAACTCTTTGTAGCTGTGTTAGAAAGAACTTAATCGGCCAAATCTGAGAATTAGAAAAGAATGAACATCTTCCACCCCTTCCAGTTTTCTCACGTTGTTAGGTTTTGAGTTGTAACTGTTTGTTCTCAAAAAATCTAGTTTCCACCCACCCTGTATTTTTCACAACGCATCTGTGTCGTTAATTTAAAAAGATGAAAATGAGGCCGTTTGCATTGATGGAGTGCAATTGCAATAATAATGCAATCAGAGGTCAGAAGTGATCTTTTGGCCTCTAAATTACGATCAGCATGTCTCTGTTCTGAGAAGTGGTTCCACCCCCTTGTGTCCATAAGCTGTATTGGGAAATTAATGAGACCAGCTGAGATTCAGTTACGTTACAATGAGAGCAAAAATATGCCTTCTTTTGTAGATGCAATAGCCAATGATCACTTCCAGGCACTACCTACACAGCAAGTAATCCATGCTCTTGTGTAATCAGTGAGTACGCTCCAGCCCTAATGACAGAGGCATTGAATGCAATCAGGAAGAGTCCGATGCTGTTTTTTTTCTCTAAATGACTCTAGAGATGCTCGATATCCATTCGAGGAATTGAGGGCCACCGCCACGTTTCACCAAGACGGGAACTCCTGTTGCTCTCCATCGCGGTCGGAGAACGTTTTAATTAACGGCCGCTCCATAGCCTCTGTTCCTCTTCTAACTTTGCTCTTTCGTTTAGTTTAAACCCCACACTCAGCGAACGGCAGAGGGAACACAGAATGCCAATAGGAGGTGTTGAAAGAAATGACATTTCGTGGTTGTACAAAGGAAAAAGTCACTCCGAAAATGATACAATAGAGAGCTTATAATTGAAGGTCTGAAGGTATAATTGACTACTGAAGGTCAACTGCTGATTATAAATCTTTAAAAGAAAAACACCTTCTATGAGTTCCCAGTGTTTCGGTGGCTGGCAGAGGGCCTTTCTGAGGCACACACCATATGCGCTTTGTTTCCATTTAATGTTGATGTTCAAAATTGCTAATGCTGACTGTTTTCATTAATGCAAGCGCAGTCCCTTAACTCCACTAAAAACACAAGCTCTGCTTCGCCTTGCAAACGGCTCATTTTCACACATGTTTACAAGCCATTCCTCACTGCTGTTGTACGAAGACTAAACGAAGAGAACCAATGATTAACAATTCTTTCCCCGGTTTATGCCATTATGAGACATGGCTAATTTAGTGCTCCGCTTCAGTGCTCCAGCCAACTTAATTTTTTTCTATGCAGCTCAGACCGAGGTGTTGCTAAGCAGCCTTGACTGATTATCAGAGTAACTGGTCTTATACTATAATTTCTAATTCAGTTCATTCAATTTATTTTGTATAGTGCTCAACCAGGCCTGAACCTCAAAACTGCGAATAGTATTACATTCTTCTGAAGGAACAAAGGCCACGTTGGAAATGTAACTAAATTATCTCATCTGACCTTATTTATTTATTTAATTTGTTTGTTAGTAAAGGAGGGTGTTCAACATATGTCTAGGCCATGGGTAGGCAACCCTGGTCCTGGAGTGCTGGAGACGGTCCTGGTTTTCGCTCCATCCAAACCAATAACTACAAATCTGGATTGATTTTGATCAATCAGGTATAATGAATGCAGGTAGCAATGTGCTGGAGGCACTCGGCGTTTCACCATTCAGAATCTTCAGGCTCAGACGTTTACTCATCCATCAAACTCGTGCGATCATGTTCTGATGGTGACAAACGTCACCGACACTCCAGGACCAGGGTTGTGTACCCCTGCTATAGGCTTCTGCTGTGGCTGTTTGCAGAAAGGAACCCCAAACCCTGCTGGTCCAGAGACAGCAAAGTGGTCAAAGAGGAGGAAGCTGAAGCCTTAGACAGTCATAGCAATTCCAGAATCAGAACTAGCATACTGAGTCATACAGAGCCAGACTCACGACCAGCATATTGAGTCATACTGAGTCAGAATCAGAACTAGCATACTGAGTCATACAGAGCCAGACTCACGACCAGCATATTGAGTCATACTGAGTCAGAATCAGAACTAGCATACTGAGTCATACAGAGCCAGACTCACAACCAGCATATTGAGTCATACTGAGTCAGAATCAGAACTAGCATACTGAGTCATACAGAGCCAGACTCACAACCAGCATATTGAGTCATACTGAGTCAGAATCAGAACTAGCATACTGAGTCATACAGAGCCAGACTCACGACCAGCATATTGAGTCATACTGAGTCAGAATCAGAACTAGCATACTGAGTCATACAGAGCCAGACTCACAACCAGCATATTGAGTCATACTGAGTCAGAATCAGAACTAGCATACTGAGTCATACAGAGCCAGACTCACGACCAGCATATTGAGTCATACTGAGTCAGAATCAGAACTAGCATACTGAGTCATACTGAGCCAGACTCACGACCAGCATATTGAGTCATACTGAGTCAGAATCAGAACTAGCATACTGAGTCATACTGAGTCAGACTCACGACCAGCATATTGAGTCATACTGAGTCAGACTCACGACCAGCATAGTCAGACTCACGACCAGCATATTGAGTCATACTGAGTCAGAATCAGAACCAGCACACCAAGTCCGAATCAGCACTCTTCCACACTGTTGAGTAGCCTTGGTGAGTAGATAGGGCGAGAAAGACGTAGAGTACGCAAAAATCTTTCAAATTTCAGTATACTTCAAACACCCGGATGACACACTTACTTCCAGGGTTTCGCTGAGTACATTCAAACACAAACATTTTGGTCACATAAATACGACGTGAAGCTTCATTTTTTAAAAATGTGTTGCAGCTTCGCTGATGTTCTCCTTCAAATACAACAAAAACAACACGTGACATGGCAGCGCAAGAGTGGGGCGCAGGGTTGCCAGATCTTGAAAGACTTTCCAGCCAAATGGCGACTCAAATCTAGCCCAAATTATAGGCTATTTTTAACCGAAACCAACATATTTTAAATAGAAATCATCATGTTTTTACTTTTTAAAATAAGTGCGTGCTTGGCGACTTTTCATTTTTACCTGTGACTGCACTTTGAAAGTATCCTAATTTAACTGTAAAACCGCGGACATGGCAACACTGGTGGGATGTCTTATGACCTGCTTACGACACTTCCACGGTGCGGTTGGAAAATATTATGATGGATATTTTTCGCGGACTGCTAAACAGTGCACATTAAACAGCACACTTCTGCCAGTGCACTGTACGCAGGAGACAGGGCACAGTAGATAGTGCTCTGATTCAGACACAGCCTAAGTGTTTATTCTTCCAGCACACTGGAAGTCATACTGAGCCATACTCGCGACCAGCACACTGAGTCATACTTAGGCAGAACCAGAACCAGCATACTGAGTCATACTGAGTCCTGGCGGGCCGCAGTCTCTGCTGGTTTTTGTGATTTCCTTTCAATCACCAGCCAATTTAGCCTTTGGAAACAAGGTATGCAAGCTATTTAGCCAATCAATGACTTAAATTAAGCACTTAAGTGGAACACATTAAACACCAGCAGACTCGTTGGCCCGCTGGGTTTTCAGTTAGAGAGATTCCTGCGTGAAAGACAACAAAAGGACAAGAGCAAGGCCATTTCATTCTGCCTCACAAATGAAAATAACATGAAAAAAAGTTTGAATGTGAAGAATTTCTTGAAAAAGAGTGATCCCCATACTCATAATCAACCACTGTTGGAGCGATTGTTACTCAGTGATCAAATTACCTTTAGATGGTCAACCAAATACTCACCTTACCTGGAAACTATACTGCAATGCTGAATTTCTACCTTCACCTTTTCCTTATTATCGTAAGAGGGAATTTTGTATTTTTCTAAGAGTCCCATGAAGGGGGGTAATTAATTATCCTATATTTTATTTTCAGTGTGTATCATTAATAAATAAACAGAGAAATCTCTCAGGAGCTCCCCCTTTTGAGAGTTTTTATATTATTCCAGATGGTCGTATTTTCAAATCGTAGATCTTGTTCAGTTGGGTCAGCAGAAGTGCACAGTGAGAGGCTGCATATTCATCCCCACTGGTGTTCACTCTCTTAAAAGCAATTCGTAACGTCATTTCTCAGTTGTGTGTGGAAGGGGTGTGCTGTGCTTATGGAAAGTGAATGCTCATATCTGCACACAGCAGTTATGCTCACTCTATGGGGTACTTGCCTTGACTGATCCTTGGAGTACATACATAGTCCCTGTGTGTATTAGGTCTAAACCTTCAAGAGTTTCTTGCTACTGAAAAATGTACTTCAGCACATGAAATAACAGTTAGTCTATCGGAGTCTTAGTCTTGATCAGAGGCAAAAGGCTTTTATTTTCCATTTAAAAATTTTGCATATATTGTTTAAGTACTGTTTTTTCTAGTTTAAATTGTGTACGTATAGTTTGGAGCAGAAAATAATCATGTTTTATTCAAATAAGTAGGAAAACATCTGGGGCATCGATTCATCATCGTTCAGTTGGTTGAAAAAAATAAATAATAAATAACACGCATGCGAACGCGACGCACAGGAAAACGGCTCGGCCGCCCAGCTGAGAGCGTGTTCCCCGCTCCTCTACGATGCACGCTACTGCGTCCGCGAATGCGGCCGTCTCCCGTTCGCCATATTTAGAACATACCGCAGGCGATGATGATTAATTTCCCTGCGTTGACACTTTCGAGGAGAGGATTCTGTCGCCTCTCTCTCTCTCTCTCTCTCTCTATCGTCTCTTTCTCTCTGTCGTGTTTCTCTCTCTCTCTCTCTCTGAACGCGGCCGTCTCGGAAAACCAGGCTGAGGTAAAAGCGCCCGTCTTAATTTACAAATTCCGAACACGGAGGGCGGACGGACGGGCGTGAGCCAAAACATGCCGAGCGGTGGCGGCGTTGGAGAGACGAGGCCGAAGTCGTTTATATCAGAGCCGTCGAGAGAGAAGGTACGGAACGCGCGGGATGAAATCACCATTATGGAAATAAAACGGGAACGGGGAAAGGGGGCAGCGCTTTTTTAAATTATTATTTTTTTGTTACCCGCCTTCCTCGCTCAGACCAGATCGACACCCCCCCCCCCCACACCCCGCCTTATTCATGATAGCCCGGCGTGTCAGCCGTGGAGTAGTGAGATAAATGGCTCTCCAGATATTAATCTGAGCACACTCAAGCAGGGAGCTCCACTGTCAGGGCTTTGTATAAACCTGTCAAACGAGGCGCGGGGACCGAGCGTTACCATCGCTAGGATAGCGGGACGGCGGGTGGGTGGGGGTGGGGGAGGACGGACAGGCAGCTGCCATGGTGGGGGTTGTGTGAAACAGAAGGGGCGAAACACACGGCCCGCTGACCTACGTTCTCGTCACCGACAAGCTCGACCCACATGCAAATCGGCGTGAGCCTCTCCATCTTGCGGACCTGCTGGTCTGGCT
The DNA here is from genome assembly GCA_029718625.1 of Synaphobranchus kaupii. Taxonomy (NCBI): domain Eukaryota; kingdom Metazoa; phylum Chordata; class Actinopteri; order Anguilliformes; family Synaphobranchidae; genus Synaphobranchus; species Synaphobranchus kaupii. Next base: position 110,903,266 of record CM056379.1, on the reverse strand, counting down.
CAAGGTCAATGATGTCTCTGCTTCCGTCACAAGCCCTGCCATGAACAACGACGGTGTTACCACAGAGTATTAGAAATTATTTACATTTTATCCAAACAAGTGAACTTTACAGTTTGCTGGAGAATAATGGCCTGAGACTATATACAGATATACGTTTTTTTTATTGTTTTTTAACCAGTTCATTCCATACCGCTCCATTCCAGATCTTGGCTATTTGTTATCAAAACTTGCCTGTAATTACCATAGCAACTTTGGAAAACCATATCACACACAATCAGGATCACAACCTATGTTATAAATCTTTCTTCTCCATATTCCTCTTGTGCATAGCATAAAACTGTATGAAATACAGTTTTGGGTCACAAGAAAAAATAATTAGGACTTTGTTAGGATTCATAGGATTCAAATGATCTGATGGTTAATGGTTTCCCATACATAAACAGAATATACTGTCATTGGCTGTAAAGATATAGACTTTTTTGAGAAAAAAAAAAAAATTCAGAGCAGTGCATTTTAAAATAAATATATTGGAATACCTAAAATCAAAAACAATTTGTATATTTAGGCCATATATTGAGAAGTGGTGCGATATAGTTTCTAATCTTCAAACCCTTTTTTACAGTTTACATTTGAGGCATTTAGCAGACACTCTTATCCAGAGAAATTAACATAACTGACATTATTTTACATATGATCCATTTATACAGATCAAATGCCTTGTCCAAGAGTACAGCAGCAGTGGGCACCCTGTGAATCGCACCTGCAGCCTTGGAGGAACAGGCCCAGCTCCCTCACCATTATATGTGGCAGCGCGTTCAATTTGCCAAGTCCAAGGCAGAAAGTGCAGTCATACCTAAATGATTCACACCGGCTCTTCTCCGGTTCTAACATAAAAGATGTTTATGTGTCAAAGTGAGTATTTTGGAGATGGGATCAGCAGATATGGAAGCATTTAAAATTCGGTAGAGGGGTTATTTACCGGAGGCGTTTGTCTCAGGCTCAGCCTTTGCTTTTCGACGGCCTCTCTATCAGTCAAGATGAAAAACCAGCCCCCCCCGCTGGAAGAATGCCTTCAGCATTAGTGTTCAATGAGACTTTTCCTAAACCTGCTTGAGAAACACAAACATGAGCCAAAAACTCGAAAACAGCCGATGTGTACCTACTTCACGTCTTAATAAGATGCTGATGTGTGTGAAGAACGCTTGATGTGGTATACATATTAATCACTGTGAAGGAAGACTGGTGGTTTTCTGGATCACACACACACACACACACACACACACACACACACACACATATGTACGTATGTTTATATGTATTTAATGATATACAGTGTAGTCAACAAGCCTCAAACCATCACTCTGCTGCCAGATATGAAGTAGATGTGGATGGATCACTTTAAGGGTTTTTTTCTCCTGACTTATTTTCCCATAGAGTTAAATAGGAAAATGAGTCAAGAGAAACAACTCTTAAAGTGATCCATCCATATCGACTGCACATTTGGCAGCAGAGTGATGATTTGAGACTCGTTTGATACCTTAGACCCTTGATGACTTCCAGCCATTTAGCCAACTACGTGTTCCATACTGTTCCAGCATAATTTACAGCTTAATCTACTCCAACCCCCCAAATCCCATAGAGATCCACTGAAATGCAGATAGGTTAGTATTGCGTGTAAGAGTACCTGGTAATAAGATATCCAGAGTCTTTTTATGTTGTTGGGTCACAGTTGCTGTTCCATTTCAAATGCAATGTGCTGTAGTAGAGCCAAAGCAACAAAAAATGTGTCACTCTCCAAATACGTTTGGCCTGCACTGTATATACAGTATATTTCAGTCCATATATTCTAGAAACGACTTAATTTCTGTAGCCTGTTTGGCACCCCACAATATATATATATATATATATATATATTTACTGTATATATGTTACATTCAAGACACGGCTACGATTCCCTGGATACTGTTGCCATCCTGCCAGCCATAGCTGCAGCCCGACAGAGGGCCCGCACACACAACCTGCAGGGCCCCAAACGGCCCTTACAGACGACTTGCAGGGACCCAAACGACCTGTATACACGACCTGCAGAGCCCCAAACAGCCCATACACACAACCTGCAGGGCCCCAAACAGCCCATACACACAACCTGCAGGGCCCCAAACAGCCCATACACACAACCTGCAGGGCCCCAAACAGCCCATACACACAACCTGCAGGGCCCCAAACAGCCCATACACACAACCTGCAGGGCCCCAAACAGCCCATACACACAACCTGCAGGGCCCCAAACAGCCCATACACATGACCTGCAGGGCCCCAAACAGCCCATACACACGACCTGCAGGGCCCTAAACAGCCCATACACACGACCTGCAGGGCCCCAAACAGCCCATACACACGACCTGCAGGGCCCTAAACAGCCCATACACACGACCTGCAGGGCCCCAAACAGCCCATACACACGACCTGCAGGGCCCTAAACAGCCCATACACACGACCTGCAGGGCCCCAAACAGCCCATACACACGACCTGCAGGGCCCCAAACAGCCCATACACACGACCTGCAGGGCCCTAAACAGCCCATACACACGACCTGCAGGGCCCCAAACAGCCCATACACACGACCTGCAGGGCCCTAAACAGCCCATACACACGACCTGCAGGGCCCCAAACAGCCCATACACACGACCTGCAGGGCCCTAAACAGCCCATACACACGACCTGCAGGGCCCCAAACAGCCCATACACACGACCTGCAGGGCCCTAAACAGCCCATACACACGACCTGCAGGGCCCCAAACAGCCCATACACACGACCTGCAGGGCCCTAAACAGCCTATACACACGACCTGCAGGGCCCCAAACAGCCCATACACACGACCTGCAGGGCCCCAAACAGCCCATACACACGACCTGCAGGGCCCCAAACAGCCCATACACACGACCTGCAGGGCCCCAAACAGCCCATACACACGACCTGCAGGGCCCTAAACAGCCCATACACACGACCTGCAGGGCCCCAAACAGCCCATACACACGACCTGCAGGGCCCCAAACAGCCCATACACACGACCTGCAGGGCCCCAAACAGCCCATACACACGACCTGCAGGGCCCCAAACAGCCCATACACACGACCTGCAGGCATGTGAAGGTGAAAAACACAACCTGGAGGAGACAGTTTGTTTTCGGCCAAATTGTATTCAGATTAGCAGGTTAATTTCACTACATAACCCCCCACCCCAAATTCACCCTTCCCCTCATCAACTGAACCCACATATGAAAACCAACAATTGCATTCTCAGATAATAAAAAAAAACTTTTTCTTTGTAATATATTTGTCTTGGCTATACACCTGTGAAATATGCCCTTTGGAACCACACAGCACAATTCCTAATGTTAAATCAGCTCCAACAGTGTTAGAACTCTAACAGTGTTTATCTGAGTTGAACAGGCGCAATATGTATGTAGTATACCTGTTACTTTAGCAACACTGTTTGCGTAAGTGTACTCTAAGCATATTGGTCAGACACAGGTAAATATAAGTGTGAATGTGAGTATAAGTATGTTTTATTTAATATTAGTATCACAATATTAATGTTTTTAGAGATGCTTTTATCTTTAACACATGGTGGGCATGCCTTTGTAAAGCTGTCAAAGGAAGTGCTTCAATAGTGTTGATTGAAGCTTTTTTTCAAGAGCTGTGTTGCCAAAGAGAGAGGGAAAAGACCAAAGTTAACAAAATATGGGAGGAAAATGGGAGAACAAATGTACGAAAGAGAAACACATTGTGCCTGGGAATACTGGTGGTAACCAACCAATTTGTTAAAAACGAACATTTTCTCGTAAAATATTACAATTATCACCATGAGAAACACATGAATACTGGAGCTATTTTTGGTTTTTATGCTGTGTGCTGTTAACTTTTTGTCACAGTGGGACTCACCGGGAAAAATAAAGGGCAAATTAAAATAGGAAAAACCAGAAAAACAAACAATAAAACACATAGGATCTAAAAACCTCACGTCTCTGTGCAAAAGGCCACGATTGACCACGGAGTTCTTTGTCAACAGTCCTTTGACATTTTAATTCAGTCAATGTTTTTTTTTATTTTATTTTTTTTTTTTTTTTGAGCTACAGGTTCACTCGGAACGACGGTACAATGCAATCAATTCCGTCTGCCAGTCGTCGAGGCTTAAACCCGAAGAAGCAGGTTTAAACAGAGCCGGTAACCGTGGTGATTGCTCACGCCCGAGCCGCCATTATCATCAGAGGAATTTGACATTCGCAATAAACAGCCTGACCTCACCTTTAATTTAGCACACCTTCAATTATAAAGTGCATTCTGTCCGCTGAACAAGCAACAGCTGATTAATTGTGATTGAAGTTTATTTAAAAGCGATTTTAGATCTTCTAACAGAGGGCGACAGACAGGAGCAGTTATTTATTTATTTATTCAAAAAAGGTTGCCCCTGTCTGCACCCATTTGATAGAGCAGACTGAAGTATGAGTGGAATTCCTAAAAATAAATAAATGAATAATAAAACAAGCTGCAATGGAAAGGGTGACGATGGCGGCGGGCCGGTAAGTAAACACATGAAGAAACAGAGGAATCTGACGTCGGCTGAGCATCGTGAAGAAATGGGAATTTGTCGGAGTCACTTTCCGGGCTCGTATGCCTCAGGCTGCGAAAGAAGAGGCGACGGCAATCAAGATATTGCCCCGGGCCCCAAAACTCCCAAGAGAGGCCCCATCAAAGCTGTTTCACGTCTCAAAATTCAATTGAGCCACAACCGGCCCTCATTCCTCATGGCAGTGCTATCCGGTTTACTTGCTCTGCTAGCACACAGGATAATTCGCCGCAGTTTTTAGGTAGCCGTCACTCTGGAGGGTCGCGGAGATGAGGACCTTTTTCTGTCACATTTCTTCTCAAATCTTTGAAAGGAGAATATGTTCCTCTCTCATGCCAACCCAGTTAAGCTCACCGGCCACTATTGTTGCTGAAGGTTATACCCTGTTTTTTGTATTCTTATAATGGTAAGTAGAGGTTAAATATGATTTCAAAACAAAATGCCGTACGAGTGGACAATCGCAACCAAGTGTGAAATCCAACATCCTGTCACGTGATGGAGTGAACTTCCTGTCAAATTTTGTGGGGCAACAAGGCTCATTCTGAATTGTTATAAGATTCAGTTTTACGTTCGCTTTTATTTGCTTTTCATTCATGTATTTCCTTGTTTTGTGCCTGCGTACTTCTTTAGAAACATCCCAACCGAAAGAATGACTCTTACTAAAAACTTCAAATCACTGCAGTCTCAAACTTACCTCGAACCTACCTGAAACTTAACTGAATGGCTAAATTGCTATGGTGGTAGATTTAGTTATTGGTATATTAATAACTAAATATTGATATATTAATGATATATTAAGCAAGGTATGCACATGGCCACAATATTCCCTGTAAGTACAATTTTAACATTTTGTCATTTCAAAGGACTGTCCTGCGAGCCAGTGACAAATTTGCAAAACAAATATCACACAATACTGCAGAAGTCTTAGGACTGACTGAGGTTGTAGTATCTCTTACGAAAGAAATATTGTAGCCAGCGGTTTCCTGGTGTGGCCATTAGAAGGTGCAACCAGAAGAACCCAAATTGACTGAAACCCACCTTACACCATAGCAAGATGGCGGCATGGTGGTGTAGTGCTTAGTACTGTCGCCTCGCAAGAAAGAGGATCCAGGTTCGAGTCCCTGTTCTCTCTGCGTGGAGTTTGCATGTTCACGTTGGGTCTCCTCCAGGTTTCCTTCCACACCAAAGCTATGTATGTCAGGCTAGGTAAACTCCTGCCATTGCCCTTGACCAGGGTGCACTGGCCTTAGAACTGGAGTTGGTTCCCAGGCGCTGCACACTGTGGCTGCCCACTGCTCTTAACTAGTTATGCAGTTATCCATTTATCTAGCCCTTTTATAGCAGGGGTGTCAAATCTTATCCGAAAAGGGCCGATGTGGGCGCAGGTTTTTGTTTTAGCCCAGCACTACGACTATGACAATGAACTGATCATGGTCTTCAATAGAGACCCTGATAAGTACAATCCGGTGTGCTGGGCTAAAACAAAAACCAGCTGCACCCACATCGGCCCTTTTTGGATAAGATCGGACACTCCTGCTCTAGAGTAACTTTAAAGCTCCACACCACAGAACTGCCTCAGAACCGGAGCAGCTACTGCTAATCTGTGAGATAAGGGACTGCTGTTCCAGTTGTAATACACTTCCGTTATCCAAGGGTTTAAAGCTGAGGTTTAGGAAGAGCTGAGGAACTCCTGCTTTGATAGCAACTGCCTGCTTTGACCCTGAATGAGTCACAGTAAAAATAAAAACTAAGTGAAAATATTTGTATTGATACTTAAATTTTGGCCAACTGCAGACAGAGCCCATCTGCTTTTAGGGCATTTTTCATCTCATCCTACAGCGGCCAAGACATTCAGAGCAACGCAACATTATAACAGCATGACTGCAAATTGGAAAACACATTAATAAATAAGGAAACAAATACAAATACAAAAACACAGCGACATTACAGAAATGCGCTGCATTTGATGAAAACACAGCGAAATTATAACAGAAATGTGCTGCATTTTATGAAAACACAGCAAACTTAACAGAAACTAAATTAACATTTTAAAAAACAACAACGGAAGTGTTCCCCTACCGTCATTTAGACGTTAACAGTCATCAACTTTTTTTTTTTTTGCTGGCGCAGCAAAAATAATCAGAATGACAGATAAAAGTGAGATTTCTTATTTCCACACTGGCCTCCTGCTCATTAGTATAGCATCTGACATCCCTTCTTAGACAATAATCACCAGTACAGCTGAAGGACTGCCAAGCAAAATGCCAGACAAAACACCAAGTAACTCATCTACTGGTTCCTGCTGGATGTTAACTATGCAACTGCAGTTAATAATACAGTCAAAGTCAAATTCAGTAGGTACAGTTTATAAATTCATCAATGTGTGCAAAACGTGTGCATTTGTATTGTACAAATTTGTACATTTGTCTCAAAGAAGCACGGATAAATGTGATAATGAAAGGGTCAGTTTGCCATTATGGGGATTATAGACATTTTTTCTAGTACACTGCAGAATTCAGAGTGGAAAATCAAGTCTAATAGAGTTTACATGTGTCCAATTGGGACCAAATGAACTGTATTGGAGGTTAAAATGCACTCAGAGTTGATTTTACATTGGACATTTTTCTGTGTACTACAAATATATTGACAGGCCTACTATGGGTGTCTCAAAGTCCAGTCCTTGAGGACCGCGGTCTCTGCTGTTTTTTTTGTGCAGGAACACATGAAAAACCAGCAGAGAACATTGGCCTGCCAGGATTTCAGTTAGAGATGCCTGGCCTACTATATGTCCTTGATCGGTCCTGGATACAAAGCCATGCCTGTGACATTTGACTCGATCTGCCATTTTGTAGATGGGTATTTTTAGCGTTCAAGCCTATTTATTTATTTACTAAAGTACATGCCCTAACAAGACAAAGCACTTTAAAATTAATGTATGCCGCTAACATGGTGTCAGTGGTTTATCATCCTCCAGTGTCTGGTTGAATTTCAGCGAAGCTAATAGCAGCTAACAGTTTGCAATTACCTGGCTATCGTTAAAAGGAAAAAAAAAGAACTGTGAAAATGTTTTAACCACAAAAGAAAGCATCCTAAGGAGAATAGGTTATAACTATTCTACTATTCTCTAAGAACATTCTAATCACATATTTGTGATCTTACATCTTACAGGGTTAATATCATCCTGTCTAACATAGACAATCGATAGTTCTGGTTGATGATTTCCTTGCAGCTAGCTAGCCTGCTGGAAAGGCCGCTAAAAATAACCAACTGTCAATTAGATAGAAAAGTAAGCAGTGAATTAATTCCATTAACAGTGACATATTACAATCAATTCTGGTTTACCGACACCTTGACTGGCCTTCTTATGTTCAGCAGAAAGCAGTATCGAGCGAAATTTAAATAAGCAAAACTAAGTTCTACTGCACATCAATGTTGTGTGAAAGCAGCCATTGTTGTTGTCGAATATGTGTTTCACCTAATATGGGTTTCTTGCCTCTTTTGTATATGGTAGAGAATGAGAGTTAGTAGTTTATTGTGAAGCTTTAATTGTTTTTGACTAATATTTTTATGCTAACATTTTGACTCCTGATGACTGATTTTAACCACAAAGAACATCATTAATTTCACGGTGGGGGTACCATGTATATATATATATATGTATATATTCATGTATATACTGTATGGTTTGACAAGAAGCTCTAATAAACAGAGATGTATAAATTACTAAAATCAATCATTTAATATGTTGCTTCTTAAAAGTAAAATAGTCGTTGCAAATTATGTTTTGTTTGGGTTGCAATCCACACCATAGTTGTGATATTACATTCCAACGACATCAGCCAATTTAGCAGCCAGATTTATGTGAATTAATTTTATTTTTGTGTTTTACACGCCAGCAGATTCTTCATGGCCATGTTCTCTCAACAAACCAGCTGGCTTCCAAGATCGAGTGGTTGTGAAATGATTCATTATTCATTTAAAAGGACATTTCAGGGTTTTAAAAAATAATTACATAAAAAAATAAGCATCCAAGGCATTAAACATTTAAGTGAGAAAATGATGTTTGCATGAAAATAAATGCAGTCACTATTTACATAATGCCCTCTTGACTGATCTAATTTCTTCAATCTCCCCATTGATACCTCAGTAGAGCCTGCCCAGGAAGTGCTGTACTTGAGCTATGTATATGGAATGAATAAAGGCAATATATTTTAAATCTAACTGTTTCTGATGCAGTAAAATGTTCTTCTTTATAAATGTATTCCTCTGTCTGACTGCATTTCCCTATTCACATTACAGATGGGCTGCTTGTTTTAGTTTCAGATTATTAACTAGCTAAATTGGGTTGAGGATGCCAATTTCAAAGTTAGAACAGGGGCCTGTTCCAGAAAGCAGGATTACTGAGTTAGCTGGATAACTGCACTGAGTAAGGGAAGCAGGATTACTGAGTTAGCTGGATAACTGCACTGAGTAAAACCCGGAACAGCTCTTTTTACTTCAGTCCATGTTCCAGATTTGGGACGGTTCCGGGTTTTACTCAGTACAGTTATCCAGCTAACTCAGTAATCCTGCTTCTCTTACTCAGTGCAGTTATCCAGCTAACTCAGTAATCCTGCTTCTCTTACTCAGTGGAGTTATCCAGCTAACACAGTAATCCTGCTTCTCTTACTCAGTGCAGTTATCCAGCTAACTCAGTAATCCTGCTTTGTGAAATAGGCCCCTGTGGAAAGTTGGAGCTGTATGATTTTTGTTTTTGTTCTTTATTGCACAAACTCCAGTCCACATGACAAAAGTAAAAAGCTGATTGCGCTCTGTTCTGGAAACCACTGGGAAACATTCACAATACAGATGTCTAAATACTTGCAACTCAATACCTTCACAAGCTTGTTCAGTTTATCTCTTCGATCAAAGCCAAAAATGACTAAATCCCAAAATGCCATGTTTCGGAGACCTTGTGGAGCGGCATACATCCAGGCAGGGGTTTGAGAATATCAGGAAGATTAAACTCTCTCCTTAGCCAACATGGCTTTCATAAGTCAACAAAATCACTGGTCGTAACAGACAGCCTGTACTTATCGATCCATTTCATCAAGCAAATGGCGATAAGAATCAACCCATTAGGCAGAGGACTATGGGGGGCTTTAGCAAATCCTGTTTTATAAGGTCAACACTTCTGACTCAGGCAGATTCGAACTTTCAGACACCCCTCGCACACAATGAGTTACAAATGAAAGGAATAACCCCTACAGTGAGGGGGTCCGGTGGCTCTATTATGCTGTGGGGGGGCATTTTCCTGGCATGGTTTGGGTCCACTTGTCCCCTTAGAGGGAAGGGTCACTGCAAATCAATACAAAGTGATAACCTTTATCCTATGATGAACCATTTCTATCCTGATGGGAGTGGTCTCTTCCAGGACGACAATGCCCCCATCCGCAGGGCACGAGGGGTCACTGAATGGTTTGATGAGTGTGAAAATGATGTGAATCATAAGCTATGGACTTTGCAGTCACCAGATCTCAACCCTATTGAACACCTATGGGAGATTTTGGACCGACGTGTTAGACAGCGCTCTCCACCACCAGCATCCCTCCCCACCACCATCGTCAAAACTCCAAATGAGGGAATAATTTTGGAAGAATGGTGTTCCATACCTCCAGTAGAGTTCCAGAGACTTGTAGAATCTATGCCAAGGCGCATTGAAGCTGTTCTGGCGGCTCGTGGTGGCCCAACACATTATGTTGGTTTTTCCTTTAATTTGTCACCCGTCTGTGTGTGTGTGTGTGTGTGTGTGTGTGTATATATATATATATACTTATGGTTGACCTTCTGTGAACTGAGCTGTGCTTTACACCCATTCCTCCTTGTACTAAATCTCTCTTTGCTTGCTGCAGAAGGACACCACGGAGTTCATCTGTCCGTGAAACGCACTGTCGTTTATTTGGTCTGTTCAGGCTTAGCAATTGCTTACCAAGGCAATTAATTGAATCAGTTAGCCAGTGTTTACAATTAGAACGACACTGAAAACCCTTGTGCAAATTAGCATCCTGGAAGCAGTTGTTTGTGCCCTCCTGTTCAATTGGATGGAACTAGCTTTTAGAGTTACAACAAAAAAAAAACGTTTTCTCTTCCTGCCCGTCTGTGTCTGCGATTACTGCGGGAGGAGATTTAGGAGGTTTACAAACGCGAGTCCACGGACGGCTCATCACAGAATCCCAGGGAACTCCTGGCAACGGCACAGCTCGATGAGGCTGCGGACAGAAATGCGTTTACCCTGCGTCACGGTGCCTCGCCGAACACACACCTTCCCCCCGAACTTGACATTCGCCTCAGAAAAAAGGATGTCGAGAAAACAGTTTTCATTGGTCTCCCCGCGGAGAGCGCGCAGCGACGAAGCTGCGTTTGACTTCTGCCCTCCATCGCGGGGGAGACGGAGACGCCAAGCAGAAGAACGGTCACGCAGTTGTGCTTCCGCACCCAGGGTATAAGCTCCCTATCGCTACCCTGCAGAAACTCCATCGCTGACACTATCAGCGCTGTGGTTTGTTATAGACTGCTTAAAAATGTCTTCGGTTGTTTATATATCAATGTTTTTTTTTTGTTCTCTTGCATTACATGGCTCACTAACATCACATTATATGAAAAAGATATTAGGTTTTAAATATTAGAGTATTTTCAGTATTATATCTATGTCTAGTCTATGTTATTCAGGTGGGAATCAGCTATTGTTTTTCTGTGAGAGCAAATCAGTGCAACCCATAAAATATAGTGCTAGTCATCGGATTCTATTTTTATAGCATTTTCTTCATCTCACACGGAAGCTTTAGACTTTTGGTTAGAGTTATAATGTTATGCACAATGCATTGTCCGTGCTTGCATAAATTATAGATTTCCAACAGGCTTGTTTTGTTGGAATGTATATTAATTTACATAAATGAACTAGCCAGTATCCAGGTAGTCTATGGCATATGAGTTCTCCGGCCTGCGCAGGAGTCCAGGGCCGACGTTTGGTTTTCTTTTGTCTTGTCAAACGCAATACACGCAGGCCTATCTATGAAACAGATTTGATTTAAAAAGTGGAATTAACAGAAGAATACGCGACGCACTTAGAAATTATCCTGGCGCTGAAAGCCTGTCTTATTGCGGCCAGGAGAGCACGTCGCGGTTGCGAAGTGGATGCAATCGTGCGTTGTGGTTCCAGTGCGGCCGGCGAGCTCCGGGCATGCCACACTGTGGTTCGGCAGCGTACAGAGAAACCGCGGTGCCAAACACAAAGAGACCTCTTGGGTGGAAATCAGGCAGTCATCCGATCAAAAAAACATGAGAGGCGGGGGGGGAGAAAAGAGCATTTGGTCGTTCATAAGGAGCAGTTGGCTTTACTTAGTTTGGTCAAAGAGAAGGAAGGTAAAAGCTGGACTCGGCTGCCTCCCGTTTTTGTGATCGTGGACAAACACTGCCCCCTGGTGGTCGCTGTGAATAACACTTCTGTGCACGCCTTGTTGAAGTACCAAACATTGGTTCTGTTAGATAACCAACCAGAAAGCACTGTGAACAAGAGAGAGAGGGAGAGGGAGCGAGAGAGAGGGAGAGATGAGCATAAGCAGGATGTATCACCCTGCTTTCTTTGGGCAAAAGAGAGAGACATTTGAGCTCAGCTTTTGAGAGAGAGAGAGACATGGTATTTACAAGTAATTTCATACGGCACTTCAGTTATTCATACCTGTGTAGCTTCAAGTGCTAGTCTGCAGTGCCCACCTCAGTGTGTCTAACACTTCCAGCAATTTGTCAATCTTTCTCAAGAAAATTGCATCCAAAAATTCTGAATTGAGCTGTTGATAAATTTTTTTGACCCTTTTAATGCTGTACAGCATTGAGGTAATATAGCCTGGTGTGCAATGACTCGCATCCTGCTGGCAAATGCACTCCGCAAAATGCCATTTTTGGAGCTGCGATATGCATTATTTCTCTTAAAAGGTGAACAATGTTTTGCCGTGACCCCGTCCTGTGGGGTCACCCCAAGTCTGCGTGTGTCTCCCGCCGCTCATTTACGGCCGTCTTAGCAAAGGAGAATGAAGTGTTAACATGCGGAGTTAACAGGACTATGGAGCGCCGCCATTTTGTTTCTTTTGCCAGACGCCTCCCCCCAGAGGTCAGGGAGCCTTTCCAATTAATCAGAAGGTTGATGATTGATAATCAGAACGCATGATCAGGGAAGGAATGGAATGGATAAATAAATAAATAAATGCACAGCAAATATGGTGGTGTAACCTTAACACCCTATGGTGTTTATATGACTCCATTGAGTCATGTGAACACCCTTGGGTGTTAAATGTACACCAGCAGTGTTAAATATGCACTGGCATTTTTTTCTGTGTCAATAAATAAGCAATGGCCCTGCAGCCAATTGTTTTACGACGAAGCCCGATATCTCCTCTCGTCTTCCACGCTTGACTTGCGTTCGCTGTCTGGAGTCCAAGGTCCCCCGGGCCTTCAGACGCTTCGACTGATTTTAGTTTTTTTGTGGGGGGGTGGGGGGGGGGGGCTCCCTAAATGTCACAGACTGGTCATGCTCCATTAACACTCTCCACATATTTATCTTTCTGCCAAAAAATGTTAAAACGTGATTTCCCGGCGACAGTGCACTAATAGAAACCGAGGATGTGACTGACAAAGCTACGCTTTCATGTCATTAGCCCTTACTGCAGAGGCTGATGGGAAACTACTTCCCTGTTACAGTGAGCAAATAGGCTACAGTGCCATATGGGTATATTAATGAAGATAATGACTATATACCACACGCTGCAATTGCAAGCAGTGTTAATAACATTTGTTATAACATTGTGACTCCAGTAAGGTTAGTGTGACATTAAACCTCTTTGGTTATTTTTTTATATACTTATTTATTTATTTATTGTCACTTTGGTATTTGGTACTCTACAAACCTAAACCAAAGTGACCTATTAACCTATTCCATAACCTATACGTTCATGGTTCATCAACAGCGATATATATATTTATTTATTTATTTATTGTTGTGACTGAATGATTTTTGTATGGCTATCATTGTCACTACCCTTTACTCACTCCCGAGCTGTCGGAGGCCAAGGAAAAATGGCGTGTAAAAGCACAGTAAAACTACACATCACTGCTAAACGGATTTCTGCCGTTGGCTCTGGGTTATTTCACCGTCCAGCAGAGCAGTAACTTCCCCCCGAGCCATGGCGCCATTGATTTACCCTCCCGAGCATCAGCACCCACAGCGATTGTTAACTCCTTTGTGCCCCTCCTTCCTTTTCTCTCTCTCCTTCTCGTGTGAAACGACGGAGTAAAGGGCAGATGCCACGGAAGGCTCGAGTCACTGCAGGAGGATAATGATCAAATTTTGTGTCTCGGCTGTTGAGGCGGGATGAACCTGGGAGAGGAGATCTCTCAGCGCCACAGAAAGACCCGTGGGGCGGAGCCCGGCCGTCCGTGACTTTGACGCCGCGTAGAGGAAGCATCAGCCTTTGAATGCTGGGTAACTGCACTGAGTAAAAGCCGGACCCTCCCAGATATGGAACATGGACCGAAGTAAAAAGAGCTGTTCCGGGTTTTACTCAGTGCAGTTATCCAGCTAACTCAGTAATCCTGCTTCTCTAACTCAGTGCACTTATCCAGCTAACTCAGTAATCCTGCTTCTCTTACTCAGTGCAGTTATCCAGCTAACTCAGTAATCCTGCTTCTCTTACTCAGTGCAGTTATCCAGCTAACTCAGCAATCCTGCTTCTCTTGCTCAGTGCACTTATCCAGCTAACTCAGTAATCCTGCTTCTCTTACTCAGTGCAGTTATCCAGCTAACTCAGTAATCCTGCTTCTCTTACTCAGTGCACTTATCCAGCTAACTCAGCAATCCTGCTTCTCTTACTCAGTGCACTTATCCAGCTAACCCAGTAATCCTGCTTCTCTTACTCAGTGCAGTTATCCAGCTAACTCAGTAATTGCCCCCCCCCCCCCCCCGGCACTGCTTTCACCAATAACTGACTCCGGTTGGCCAGCCCCGTAACCAGGATCTAGTGATATCATCAGTTTGCTCTCTGATTCATGCCAACACGCTACAGTGGGAGAGAGGGGGGGGGGGGGGGGATAGCGCAAAGAGTGTGCGACTCTTCAAAAAAAAAAGTGCGCGACCCCCATCTGTCAAAAAAACCCCGCGAAAGCCCGTGGAAGATTGCACTGTGTCATTTCCATAATGTGTAGCCCTTCGTGAGTTACGGTCCAGTTCAGACTGTACGCTCAGCGTCTCACAATTTCACGAACATGTGATTAACCAAAGAATCAGTTAGACCAATTACAGCAAGTAGGCCTACCCGTGTTATTATCCGCTATCCGCTAACACTTCCCCTGTAATTCTCACATAGAAGCGTTTCAGTAATTATTTAGACGCGCCCGCACTCGTTGCGACTGTTTCTTTATTTATTTACTTATTTAAATCAGGGCAAAGTAGCGCAGATTTGTTGAACGTTGCGTATGCCCTCGCCGTGTCGTTTAGGGAGCCTGTAACGGGTTTAATTCCCCAGTAGGGAGGTAACATTGTGCCGTAGAGCGCGGTACTTAACCTGATTGTTTCTGTAAATAGTCTGATGTGCACACCGATAATATGTAGGTCTAGAACATGTCAGCAGCTGTGTGCGAGTCGCCTGGGATGAGGGAAATAAATAACGAATGGCGACGTGGTAAGTCAGACGGCGTAGGGACGCTCAGCTTTTGAGTGATGTCACGCCCGAGCACCTGGGCACCGCAGGTGTAGAGGAGGAGAGATTCTCCCCCGGCAGGAGCTGTCGGCGTGGAAACGAGGGCACGGGCGGCTCTTCGAGATCGAGAGGGGAAATGGGGAAGAGAGATCTGCTTGGCTACTGCGCCATAACGCTGCAATATTACATGTAGCAGTGGATTGATCATTCACGGGCATAGGCCCTCAATCACTAAGGCTCAACACGAAGGGTCGTTATTTATTATATTAATCATTTATTTATTTATTGCTGCTCACAAAGCCCATATCCTTTATGGAAAATAGGTCTATACACAGTAAAATGTGCAGCGTTATTTCAGCTCTAACAGAGTACATATGAGGCCAATAGGGACCACATGTACTCTGTAACAGTTGATTTAACACTGAACATTTTACTGTGTACAATAAAAATGCTAAAGTTTAATTTCTACCCCGTGTGCAGTGCAAAACCCAACAGTTGCTTCTGCAATGTTGAGTTTAATGTGGATAAGGCACTCGTGTAAACTTTTGACTCAAGATTAATCAAAACCAAATCAACTGTATTAATAGGTGAGAAGTCATATAAGATGCAGATATTTATAGCCTAAGTTGTAAGCAATAAGATGTCATAAGTAATATATATTTTATTTGGATAAACTATAGGGAAAACAGATAATCATAACAGCAAATTTGAGTAGAGAAATCAACAGAGAGACTACATAGGACATTATATGAAGTATTTTGACAAAACACCAAATATTTTGTCATGCTTGCCTTCAATTTGAACATAGAAAGAAGATAAACACTTTTCATATACCTCCACCAGGCCCTAATACCTTTTGACAATCTGTCTAATTTTCTTGTGATAATAGGATGTAGAAAGACGGCAGATTTACTCACTCATAAGTGATAAGAAATTAAATTCAAGAAATGGGAACTGGTAGGGGACTTAAAAACACATTTTAAAGAATCGGCTTTGCTTCAGACAAGCACCCTCATAAAAAAAATATCTCATTCTTTCTACACAGTTAATTCCCATTAAAAACAGTCTGTTCACAACGGGCTCTTCCATCTTCCAATAACTGCCTCTAAATAAGAGCTTCTTCTTGGTGTGTGGCTTTTGAAATGGGTAATGTGCATTAGATACCATTACCAGACACTGCAGTAGAACCACTTTCTCTTATTATTCAATCAGAGATGCTGTGTATTCAGATTCAACAGGCAAGGCTGTATTATGATCACAGTTCCACCAATCACTGAAAAGACTCGCTGGTGCTTTTTAGACAAACAAACTCACTGCGGCAAGGCTTCCAGCCACCTTTTGAAATGGTCTTTACATGGAAAACTTCAAAAGGTTGGAAATAATGGCTACGGACTGCTGTGATGTAAAACGTATTTTAGGCCAAAATGTGTTTTCCTCTGCGATGCTAGCCTGGTATCAGCTCATCTTTGCCGCCCTCAGATATTTCTGCTTTTCCCACTGGCTTTTGTTATATCCCGTGCATATCTGAAATAATTATCAGCATCAAGTCATTAAAATGTAAATTTCTGTAAAATGTGTTATTGGTTACTGCTGACATTAAGCACACGGTCACAATAAAAACAACAACAACAATGATAAAAAATAAGGTATGAGTGTGTGAGTGAATGACATGTGTGCCCTGTGATGCATTGGAGACCTGTCCAGGGTGTATTCCTGCCTCTCGCCCAATGCATGCTGGGATAGGCTCCAGCGCCCCTTTGACCCTGACCAGGAATAAGCAGGTTAGATAATCGATGGATGGATGGATAATAATAATAATAATAATAATAATAAAAATTCTCAACCATCCAGGAAGTGATTTAAAAATGCACTCAATATGGTAACAGTCGCACAGCCCACAGGCTGGGAGGTCTTAATCAGAATTAATAGCCATATTACAATTTCCTTGCATGCTTCATGATATTCTTAATGATCTGCCGTTGGTACAAGCCAGGAGACGGCGGCCGCTATTCAAGCCAGAATTTTTATTAGCGCGACACTCGTAAATGGTCAGAAAGACCCACGCCTTCAAACACGCTGGTCGGCCAGGAAGCCCGACAGTGTACCCTGGCTTGCCTTTGAAGCCTTTGTGAAATTGTTTTAATATATCTTCCTCGTCACAATAAAAATCTCTCATGTCCTAAATCCCCAGCTGCTGTTCGAACCTCGCAGAAGAGACTGTAATAAAAATAATAATAAAAAAGAACTAAACAAGCACGTTAAAAAAATGTGGTGGCGTTGCAGGCCTATATTTCATCGTGTAATGTGTTGCACAGTATGATCATGGAGCTTTGTGTGAGGTACATCTTTGTTCTTGCTCTTAATTATTAATGCGTTTAGCAGTAGGTGAATGCAGTGGCGATGCAGAACGCTTTTTCCATAATTTTGTGTGTCCCAATACTCAAAAAATGCATCCTCCTTTCCTCCACTACCACCTCCTCTCATCCGCACCCCGGAAACAGATCTCTGTGCTTTAATCTAATGTCACTGATTACCCCTTAATTGCATATTAATGGTGTAATAATTAGTCAATATCTCGACGCAAACCGCAATGTCAGGTACATTGTATACTGTACATGCAGCTACTTGTACTTGAAACATATAGGCTGTTTTGCATACTTCCTTGTAGGAGACGAGTGGAGGAGACGAGTGGAGGAAAGGAGGTGAGGAGTGTTGGGACGCACCCCATCCGACCATAATGTTCTGTTCCTCGAGCGCAAGTAAAATGGAAGTCATGTGTCTTGGATTATTGTATGGTGTCCTCCATGGGTCACTTATAATCTCATTAAAATCTGGAGTGCTATTCAAGAGGCACTTTTATACCGGCATTATAGAATTATCATATCTCCACTGAGCCACTCTGGGCCTTAAGTTTTATTGCATTAATACTTAGAGCCATTCAGTCTAGAATTTTACTCTTGTAAAAAGGAAAAATGTATAAATAAACAATAAATTAAATTCCTATAAATTATGCATACATTTTTTCCTAAGATTTTAAAATCATAAGAAAACAAATAACGTTGTGGTTTGCAAGGAATGGTACCACACTGTTATCTAGTTAGAAATGATTCATTTACTGGTGGGCGTTTTTACTGCCCTCAATTTCCAAGAACACTGACAGCAGAAAATTGCATACATATGCATTCCAGAAGATGTTAAGAAAGACACATTTGGATTTATGAATAAAATTATGCTCGGTTTGAGTTATGAAAGGAGCAAAGTATAGGATTAGCACTGAAGCCAAAGGGAATTAATTTCAGGGGCCAAATCAAGGCACCATTGAATAACCTTCCTTTAAGGCTCAAAGTTCCTGATTTTAAGACATTGATCGCTGGGAGCATGCCAAACACCGCCAATAAACTACACTTCTAAACACAGTGGACTCATAAATCAGTGAGATTGCCTGACACACTGGGATCGAACCCGAGGGACTGCGACGATACCTTCTCCCTAGCTGTTCATTAATAGGCTACAACATAGACTCTAATCTACAAAGGTCAGAACCTGTTTTCATAAAGCGTTTAAAAATCTGAGTTCTAATCAAGGGTTTTAACACTTAACTCATGAATAAGGTTGGGTCAGGGGAGGGCAACTCCAGTCCTGGGGGGGGGGGGGGGGGGGGGGGGGGCTGTGTATGCAGGTTTTTGCTGCCACCAGTTACCCTGACTCAATCAGTTAATTATTCATATACACCAACACTGATTCACTCACAGATCAGACCACAATAAAACACTACAATGCATGCATACAAGCACAACAACATTCATCAGCTGCTGTGCATATCGCAGAATGTAGCTAAAATGTCAGATCATAGAAGTTGTTCTGAAATCCAGAAACAGATATGGCCCTCCTTGCCCATCCCTGGGTTAGATTAAAGACAGGTGAAGATACTAATCTGATGCTTCATGAATACGGATCTGGGGTTCATAAAATGTGTTGGTCTAGAGTTTTTTTTTTTCTCCATTTTGTCTCACAATGCCTTAGGTTAGTCTATGGACAGGTGAAACCTGATTCTAGACCAGCTCACCAATCTTGAGACGTTTTATGAATATGGGAAAAGCCAGGGTCCATAAAATGTATGCTTGGTAGGAATACTGATCTAGGATCAGTTTTGCGGGTTCACTCAAAATGGAAAACTGGATATGGAAACTGATCCCAGACCACCACTCCTAATCAGAGACACCTCATGCATACGCTTCCTGTCTTCAGAATATTTATCAGAGTAGGAGTACTGATCTAGGATCGGTTTTGTTGCTTACCTCATAATGGATAAGGCTAGGCTATGGACAGGGGAAACTGACCCCAGATCAGCACTTCTACTTCCATTCTCTTTAATACAGACCCAGGTCTCAGAAATGTATGTTGTTACGGATGAGATTCAGGAAGCATTCTCCGCTCTTAATACCTGCAGATCCACAGAGGCTCAAATCAAAGGCTCTCTCCATATCCATCCAGTGAATTAATTTGCTATGCAACAATTTAGCAATGGATAGCAAAGCAGGAATCAAAGCGCAAGGATGCGTAAGACTAGTTTCTGTTTCCACGGCGCTGCAGAGCCAATATGAAACCCAAAGGCACCTGCTATTCGAACGCCGATGCTGTATTTGTAGCGTTTTCAGTGTCGACTGTAGCCGGCAGCTCTTCAGGACAACATGTGATTGGCCGTTGCGTCACCCAGGGAGGCAGGGGTTCGGTCGGCAAGGACGACTGCCTCATCGCTCGCCAGCGCCCCCTGCTGATCAATCAGGGTGACCACAGTCTGCTTGCTGAAGGTACAGGAAAGAACACAAGAGCGTATTAAAATAACAGGCCATTTAGCTACAAACTATAGGGAGTAACTTCTGCTTGCCATTTACCCGAGACAATGTAGTGCTCACTGCTCACTTGTACCTACAAACTAGAGAGTATACATTGCTTGCCATTTACCTATAATCTAGGACAGGGATCTCAAACTCCAGTCCTGGAGGGCTGCAGTCTTTGCTGGCTTTTGTGATTACCCTTCAATCAGCAGCCAATCTGGGCCCAGGAAACAAGGCGTGTAGACTCTAGCCAATCGATGACTTAAATTAAGCACTTAACTGCAGGAACATATCAAAAACCAGGAGACACACACAGCGGCCCTCCAGGAATGAGTTTGATATCCCTGAGCCGACCAGTGGGGGTTCTGGGCTAGGGATTAATGTGAAGCATATTGTGACAATTGTTTGGAAAATGTACTGTGCAACAAAATCTCGATTTGCTTTAGATTTGATTTGGCTCTTCCAAATTCATAGTGGAGGTTACAGTGAGTGCGATGCTTTCCAGAGACATTCACTTTTATTTATGCAAAATAAAAAAAAATAAAAAAAATCTAATTTAGCTGCCAATCTGGGATTTTGAAAGTTACTTAGTATTTACAAATCGTCCTGTAACCACATTTACAACAACATTCTGCAGTAAAACAAGCAGAAACACTAGGTTTTTTAAAAACTGCAATACAGCGAAATTTAAATAAAGCATTTGTGATTTGTGTTTGTTTTTCTTAATAGCTGCAGGCTTGTTATACTTGTTCTGCATACGGGTTGAGTTTTCATGCGGCTAGCTTTCCCCCATGTTTCTCTGCATACAGGTTGAGTTTTCATGCGGCTAGCTTTCCCCCATGTTTCTCTGAAAGAGACTGTCTGAAACATGTTTTTCCCAGGTGGCTTTTAGACGCAAAACATCTAAAAGCACAAACGTGTATAAAGGGCCAGTCAGAGAGAAATTCAGAGTTAGTGCCCCATTAGCACTCATCACAAATTTAGCCAGTTTCAATTCATATCCTGAATTAGGAATTGCATATCATAAATTTAATTTAAGTGGAATTTACCGCAACAGAAAGTACAAAAGGGTCATGTACTTCAGAAATGAACTGCTTAGTTCCGGTTTTGCGCCAAAACACTGATACGTCACATACTGTCCCAACCCTGTTTCTTTCACAGAGTCAGTCACAAAACCAGTCTTCTTTACCATAAACACTCCCTCTCCCGTCCTTACCTGAATCTGTGGAAATGTCCATCTGTAGGGACACTTAAGGGGACTTTCTTGACCGACTGGCTTGAGAAAGCAAAAGATAAATAAAAGCACTTCTGTGATCTAATGATGCCTGTAATTGGAATTTAAGGGATCGCACCTCAAGGGCTTTTTACGACACATTGACGGCTGTTTAAATACAGAGTGACTGAATGGATTTCCACTAGACTGACTGATCCAAATAGCATCAGGATTCCAGCTGGAATCTTGACAGGGATGAATTACTCACACACTCCTAGCCTCTCCTTCTGTGTGGCTCCTTAAAATAACCAGGCCACTCTCGGAGTCGCCCGTCAATCAATTCCAAGCTTAATCAGTGCTTAGGATGAATCTATGACAAAGTAAAACCCGAGGAATTTCTTTTGACGCGACACAGCGATTGCCTCTAAAACAGCTTTGTAAAGACCAATGACGGGTTTCTTTAAGTTTACATAAGGGGTTGGCCTTGCTATGCCTATAACCAAACACTTTTCAAGTGCATTTTTCACGATTCGTGACATTCCCACCAGCTGCCATTAGAACTAGCCTGACAATGAAACGATGGCTTCGTCATAAACTATTCATACTTTTCACATGAACATGCCAAGGTGTCCTCTCTGTGATAAACCTGATAACCGGTCCATAAAGCAAGGGATTGTGGGTAATGTCATAGCTCCATTGGGAGGTACAATCAGTGCTCGATTTGTAACAATTACATTACATTACATTACAGGCTCTTATCCAGAGCGACTTACACAACTTTTTTTTTTTTTTACATATTATCCATTTATGCAGCTGAATATACACTGAAGCAATTCAGGTTAAGTACCTTGCTCAAGGATACAACGGCAGTGTCCTACCTGGG
This sequence comes from Synaphobranchus kaupii, assembly GCA_029718625.1. Classification (NCBI taxonomy): domain Eukaryota; kingdom Metazoa; phylum Chordata; class Actinopteri; order Anguilliformes; family Synaphobranchidae; genus Synaphobranchus; species Synaphobranchus kaupii. Next base: position 110,880,974 of record CM056379.1, on the reverse strand, counting down.
AATTGAACCTGCAACCTTTCGGTTACAAGGCCAGTTCCTCAACCATTACACTACACTGCCTACTACACACTATAAACAATGAACCCAAAGGGGACAGAAAGGGGCGATGGCAGTTTTACAAAGGGGATGGTGTTTGTCCATTTTTTTTTTTTAAAGGGGGGATTGGCATCCCCTTGCATGATCCCTCCTTAAATCAACCCCTGTGTACAATGCACTTGCCACACAGTCAAATGTGACCACGTTTAATCAGCTCTGGGTCTCCCCCTGGCTTTCAGCTCTCCCTCCAGCCTGATATTTACAGTACTGTTCATTTAAAGACACTTTTTGTAACTAGATTTATCAGTATATAAATTCTAAATTCTAAAATATGCAGTGGTGTTCAAGGAAAGAATGTTTGAATAGTTCGAGGTTCAGGGCGCTGAACAATGTTGCCAGATGACTGAATTAATCCCCCTTCTTCCTCCCAAAAACAATTCTGAAAACCCCCCATCTTCAATTGACTTTTCTCACAATTTGTCCCCCATACCTCCTTTTAAATCCCCCATTTGTTATCGACTCCTATACATTTTTACTCGAAAACTACCCCTCTGAATTTGTTAAAAGAAGCCCTACATTTACATTTAAATGCCACAATCTGGCAACTCAGGTGCTGAATTAACGTCACTATAAACTGCATTGGCTCAGGCGTGATGTTAAACACGTTTTATATTCACATATGGCACTGTGTATCTAAAAATATATATAGTCATCTAAAAATGTAAAACAGCCATAACGTGAAGACAACCCAGGCTCCCAATTTAAGAAATGTAATGTGCAAACTGAGCGTTTCAATCTGAAAGGGTTCTTCTTCAGGAGAGTGGGCTCTTTGACACTCATAGAATATTTATCATAAAAGATGCCAGTTTTCGTGTGCTTTGGCACAACAATATTTAACTTAAATATCGTAAGCTTAATAATAACTTAATTTAAGTCCGTTTTCCATGTTTTACCCTTTCCCTCCGTGTCATGTTGGATTCCCTTCGTCCGTGTTTTTCCCCTTTGCTAAAGGCTGGGCGTGTCCCCCTCCGTTTGTTTCACTCTGTGCTTCCACTTTGGTTTCACCTGTCTCCTTTCCCGCTTGTGGCATGCATTCCTCACCTGTTAATTATTCAATCACCCGCGGTTACATTCCTCACGATTTCCTTATTGGTTTCAATTTCACTCCCCTACTTAAACCCCCGACTGGTTGCTATACAGCGCCAGTTCGTTAACGTACTTCGTTTGGTCTTGGTCTCTTGTTTCTAGTCCTGTCCTTGTTTATCAAGGTTGATCTTAGAATTCCGGTGTCTACTCTGTGCATTTAACCCACTGTTTGTAGTTTGTTTCAGTCCCTGCTTCTGCTGTCCTGTTTGCCCTTTGTTTTGTTCGTTTGTGCTTTTACCCACCTCAGCTCCGTCCAGCCTGCAGCTGTCTCCACTCTCCGTGTTGTTGCAGTACCTCAGCTCCCTACCAACGTTGCACCCGCAGCTGGGTGAACTATCTCTGCACCCTCCAGTGGTTCCTGTCCGGCCGTGGCGCCCACCTTGCTGCGGTTACGGTCCCAGGCTCCGCTGTGGTCCAGCTACCCAGACCGGGCTAACTAGAGCTTCACCACACTGCTTACCCTGTTCGTGTTCCGCCTACCTCTGCTTTTCAGTACCTGAGCCAGTTCGGGTTGTGCCTCTGTTCCAGTTCCTGTTGGACCTCCCGGTCCAGTTCCAGTCCAGTTCTGGCTTGGAATGAACCGCTGTTTCCTCTGTACCAGTTCCTGTTGGACCTCCCGGTCCAGTTCCAGTCCAGTTCCGGTTCGGAACCCAAGTCCAGTTCCGGCTTGGAACGAACCGCTGTTTCCGCTGTTCCAGTTCCTGTTGGACCTCCCGGTCCAGTTCCAGTCCAGTTCCGGTTCGGAACCCAAGTCCAGTTCTGGCTTGGAACGAACCGCTGTTCCAGTTCCTGTTGGACCTCCCGGTCCAGTTCCGGTTCGGAACGCAAGTCCAGCTCCGGCTTGGAGCACGTAGCTGTGTTAAAGGACTTCCTCTTGTTGTTTTCTTTGTGTTTACCTATGTACAGCTTGGGACTGCCCCAAGCTTCCTGAATAAATACTCATTTCAGTTTCCCTGTCTCCTGGTCGTGCGTTTGGGTTCAGTCAGTGTTGGATCGTGACAATAATATTAATAATATAGTGAGCACTCAAAGTCGACGTGCTAGAGTACAGAACCAAAATAACAAAAGATGTGTCACTGTCCAATGAATTACAGTGCTTGCTGTGTATATATATATATATACAGTATATATAAATCTAGTCAGTGCCCATATCATGTGTGAATTCACCAAATCGTTTTTTGTGTTTCTCTAAATGAACAAACCTCTCCACCTGTTTGAGGGCAGGCATAGCCAGCTGTCGGAGTTTAACAGCAGTACTTTGGTGATGTTGTTTTGCACATCATCTTAATTAAATGCAGATCAAGAATGAAGCAGCACAATGTCCAAATTGCAAAGCAATCAGAGATACTCTCGCTAGAGTTTTATACATCACACTAAACAATGGCACCTGGCTTTCTGTCACTTAGCTTCACAATAATACTTTATTCTTTCCCACAATATGCAGCCTTTTTTAAACTGCAAAACCGACTTGAGATAATGATTGGAGGCAAGGCACTAAATGATTCAACATTTATCCCAGATCATGAAAATGTCTTTAAATGTCACCGATAATTAAGCTTTCACAATAGGCTTTAATTATGAGATAATACAACAAAAATCATAAATGGCCTGATCGTATATTTAAATATGAACATAAAGTTGACAGATGGCTGCAGTTGGAACCCAGCCTTTAGTGCCTTACTTAATTTAAATGTCATTCTTTATGCCGTCGCGTGGTACAACGGTAAGAGCGCCGACTTTCAGTCGACTCTCAGTGCTCCGAGGATCGGGGTTCGCGCCCCGGTCCTGCCAAGCATGGCCGGCGCCCTATGGGAGCAGCAATTGGCGGCTGCTTCCGGGTGGGGGGAGGGGCTCGGAGAGAATCGCTGCACGCAGGCCCTGGGAGAATCGCTGCACGCAGGCCCTGGGCGAGCTGGATTCACGGTCAGGAGCTCGAGGAGTCGCGCCCTGTAGAGGACGTGGCGACCTCCTTCCTACTACCGGCTGTGTAGCGGTTGCTACACGGGGGGAAATTGAATTAGAATAGGGGTTCAATTGGCTACTAAATTGGGAGAAAAATGGTGAAAAATCAGAAGAAAAAAAAATGTCTTTTTTTATTTTCCAGTCATATGGTTACATTTCACTTCCAATTGTCATTTTGAGAAAAAAATATTAAAAGGAGTTAAACTCTAGTGATCACACCGCTCTTAAAGATAGGAGAGATTATCTTCCATAAAATGAATCTGAAGTGTTACTTGTGTACTAGTAGTCCTTACTTTGACAAATCTGAGAGACCCAGCTGAGGTGTGAGGCAAACTGTCTGTCCCCTGTGGTGCATAAGTAAGGACAGAAATCACAAGTGCATGTTGGGTATTTTTTTCTTTTTTTTGGTATCAGTGGGTTTTTTTTTTTTCATGTTGTGAAATGCAAACACATTTGTTTCAAGATAATAAGGGATACAACAGTGACTCTCAACCTTTTGAAAAATATTTTTTTCTTCAAAGTACAACTGTGTCCCTCTATAACTCTATTCTCCTCCTCGTTCTGAATGATAGATCTTCACTTAGTGCTGATACCAAGCTTGCTATTAGAATGCCTCAGGGCTCCCTTATGTACAGGAAGTAGGCCAACATTTCTGGGCCTTCATTAGCTTTGTATCCTCTGACTGAAACTTGTACGCAACATGCTCTGCACCGATTTTTAAAACCTAACCCACCCCTCCTCCATGGTGCGTGAGTGATTGTTGCAGAGACCTTCATAAAAGCAAAAATGGATGATTTGACGTTGCAGAAAATGCAATCACAAAAATGTTTTGTTGGACAAAACAAGTGTACAGCTAATTTATTTTTTAGTTATATTCAGCCAGCCATGTTGCCTAGAGGCCCCCGAGGGTAAAATAACAATATTCCCAATAACCCTGCTATGCCCTTTGTGAGCAATAGAGGGCAGACAAGAGCAAGGTGAAATTATACGTGCGGAGCACATGCAGTAAACTGATTTTCTTTCAGAAACTGAACATATTTTAAGAACAGTTGTATTAAAACACATACAATCAGGGTTTAATTTAGCTTATTTTAAGCCCAGAACACGTTTCAAACAAGTTACACATATAAAAGTTAAAATGGTAATATAATGTTTAACGCGGCGTGTACGCCACGATCATCCAAGCTCCAGGTGATGCTATATAGTAAGTACCTCACATGCCACACGAATCGTGTTCGTCTATTTTCACGGCCACACAATAGACTTACTGCTATTTCACATCTACAACATTGGCCTCAAAAATATCAATAAACTGTAATACCACCATCATTATTCCAAAAATATTATACCTGAATTTCATCATTTAACATGTATATCCAGTTGAAGCTTTGGTATAGGGAACCCGTTTTTAGACTAATACAAACAGATTATTATAATTATTACTTAATGTGAAAATGCATCCAGTTAAATAACTTTTATCAACACGGTTCTACACAATTCTGACACATTTTCTCAAAAAGTTACTTAATATGAACTGCTTGATGACAAGCATTGCAGGTACTGTACAGCTGCAAAATATATAATGTGTACATTATATCTGTGTGTGTATTTATCAAACTGCATCAGTACCCTGTCATATTTATGTTTTAATAACCTGCATTACTTTTAAAATATACATTTTTCTCAATCAAAACAACACTAAACAGTACATATAACAACGACTTTATACAATTCAGAAGAAGCTGTTTAACAAAAATAAAAGTTAAATGCAGAATTTAACAGGTCCAGTGCTACTCAGGCAAAATGGCTGGATCGGTTCCAAATACACACCTCAACTGTAAAGTGAGCCTTTATTCAACTTTTGGAAATACACCAAGAACTAGAAGCTGGCAGTGAAAACAGATCAGGTTTTTTTTTTTTAACGACATCGACAGATAAAAGAAAACATATATTAGCACTACAGCTGCAGATACAAACACATTTATTGCCGCTTCGATCGCTCTGTGGAGGCCGGCTGGCTGAGTTGGCCGAGCTCGCCAAAAGAGACGTTTCCCGACCCCCTCCTCGCTGGCTTTGCCTGACAGGAAGAGGGGAAAAAAGTGATTTAACAAGCAAATACACATTTTCTTGAGAAGATACAGCAAATTAAAATGCAATACACACAGACACAAAAGCACCGCCTTGAATACTAGATTATTTTACATTTCTCTATTTTATTCTGAGTAATAGTCATTATAATCACACCTTTGCACACCATGGAATTTCACCTCCATTTCATCACTATAATTAAGTGAATAGTACATTATTAAGGACTACACTATTCTGACAGAAGAGGACTGTGGGTAACGGGGCTTATGATGTCCAGGTGACCTCAACTGACCTGCGAGTCATGAGGCTTCCAGCCAATCATGTACAAGATCTCAAACGTAGCAGGAACAGAGCCATCTTCGTGCCCATACATTTCTGAGGGAAATATAAGAGGCCAGTGACTGTTAGCAGTTGAGCTTTAAGAAAGGCATTAAGAAGTATTTAAGGAGACCGCACAGCAATGGCGTCCAATTCATTGTGGAAAGTGAGATCCAGCAATATCTTAGAGACACATAACCGTTTAAAAACAACACCTGTGAAAATTAAAACATCTTATAAAGATACCAGCGGCTGAAAGGATCTGATTATGAATGAGAATCGCCATCAATATCAGGATCACAAGAGTGCTCTAATGGCTATATTTTACATCCCTCAAAAAGAAAAGGCAATAAATACCAAATTGTCCTGAGATCCACAAGTAGACTGTGATCCACATTACAGCACCATTGGGGGACAGTATTTTGGCTCTTCCACAATTGTAGCAGTGTTGGGGTACAGTATTTCAGCTCTTTCTCAGTCTAAACCTGGTAGATTGCAGCACTGTTGGTGTACAGTATTTCGGCTCTTTCTCAGTCTAACCTTGGTAGATTGCAGCAGCGGCCAGCATGGTGTCTCTATGCAGCATAGACTTCCTGTTCCAGGCACAGTTGCTCTCTCCCATTCCTGCACAGAGAAATCAATGGTCAGGATGAGCAGAAATATCACATACTGTATGTACATGCAGAACACACATGACATTTAAATCGATCAACAGCCTCAAACAATCCAACCAAATCCATGTTACGCACACAAGTAGATAATCCTTTTCACTTCATATTCAGCTTTATTCTGAAAGTGAACTTTGTTCGTTAATACCTTGCAGATCCTTCATCACGTCAAGCATTCCTGGGTAATGCACCTGGATTTCATCCATATCCTAAATTAGAAAATAAAACAGAAATCAACAGATACATACACACTCACACACACACACACACACACATACACAACATATTGTACATACTCACATGCAATGTTAAAATTTGCAGTTAAATGCAGTTAAAATGCAGAATTTGCAGTGTGAAATTCTGTATAAGCATAACTAATGCAGCTGATTTACTACAGAGCTTGAACACTGTCAATCAATCAACTGCCATACATCTCTCCATGTTCTCTACCAATGAGGTGACATCACAACCGCGTTATCGTTATCCCTGATTTATTGCCCGGCCAAGTACACATAAAATGTTCAGTGTTAAATCAACTCTTACAGAGTACATAATGGTCCCTGTTGGACTCATTATGTACACTGTCAGAGTTTAATTGAACACTGGGACATTTTACTGTGTACAGTAACCCTTATGGAAATGTAATATACTGCAGTATATTTTAAATATATTGTGATGATAATTTTGATATATTTACAATATACTGCAGTATATTCTTTTTCCATAAGACCATGGCCTGCACTAAATACAACCACCACAGAGTGGCTCTAGACTTAAAAGTGAAACTAGGGTGTACATTTTTCTGAGAGGAGAGAAGTTTGTTTTTCCTTTTATTTTACATTAGTTAGTAATGTGCCAGTTATCACCCGCTCACAGAGCGAAGAGGGGGCGGGCCGTTACCACAGTGAGCATGGTGAACCCCGCCTGTCCCATGAGGTTCCCCAGGTCCGTGACGGCGGTGTAGGGGGACACGTGGGGGGCGAAGCCGCCCTCCCGCTCCAGTTCGGCCAGCTGCAGGGAGCAGCGGAGCTCGTACAGGGTCTCCCCGCCCACCATGGCGCCGATGAACACCCCGTCCGGCTTCAGGACCTGGTGGATCTGCGCAGAGAGACGTCTTAAAACTCCTCACATCGCCACCTTACTCTAACACACAGTCCTTAAAATACTCCACTGGTTTAAAATCCCCCCCTAAAAAAACCTTAAAATCAAACCTATCCTCGCCCTTCTCCATCCCAGAAATAACAAACTCAGTTTAGACTTTTTTTAGTCTTTTCAGTCGCATTTAACTGCTTTTGCTCTGACACACACACACACAAAGTAAAAGTGAGTCTCACTAAAGATTAAATGGATGGGTATATATCCCATATACCAATTCCCTTCTGAAATATCATCCAGCTGACATTTACTGAGCTAGTTTAATAAATAAAAAAAAGGGGCCACCAGTGGTCCGTAACATTACATAACATTTCTGATAATTCTTGTGCTTGTGAGAGAAACATTAATCTACCTGCCGGAAAGCTCCGGGAAGATCGTTAATCCAATGGAGGCTACAGGGAGCAGAGGAAGAGAAAAAGAAAAAAAACACTTATTTACTTCCTCTCTAAAGTCTGCGTGAACTTCTGTCATCTTCTATGTATAATTCTTTTTATTTTTTGTGTTCTCTGATAATAAAGTTATGAATATTATGCAGTCTAATGTTCAGGTATTTATCACAGAGCCAGTAGCTGTTGGCATTTGACTTTTAATGGGAAGCATTAAGAAGTGATTGAGGAGAATGTAAGGCAGTGTCCAATTCATCATGGAAAGAGACGCACTTTGGTGGACTTCGGTGACTGTTGATATCCACCAATCGATGGCTTTAAGATCACAGATCTTAGAGACCGCTAAATAGAAACCGTGCTAAAACAATGCGTGTGCAAATTAATTAAAACATCTTTAAAAAAACATACTGGAAGCTGATATTACCTGATTATGAATGACACTTGCCAACAATATGAGAATCATAAGAGTTTTCTATAACCAGCTCTAATAACTATAGAATGGGTAATGTGAGTGCACTGTCCACAGCTACCCAGGCAAATGAAAGCTTATTATTATCCAGAGGGACACCTAATTCCACAAGCTTTCTTTTTAGGCCTTAAAGCTTTGGTAGGAAACCACATCACAACCCTTAGACATGACTGATAAAAGCCAGTCGTCACTGGATGCTACTGAGAGAACTTGGAATAGACAATGTCATTTACTTTTGGACCTGAAATAGCAAAGGGCCATTTAGAAACTTCAGCCTAACACGGAAGCCATCTTTGACACCAATCGACCGTCCCATTTAAAGACCTGCTAAAAATGGCAGAAATAAGCAGAGGGAAAGTGACCCACTGCGCGGCGTCTTTTGTTTGTTAGCGCTGTGGTTTTGCAAAATAGAGAAAGCTGCTGACCTCATGCTGCTGATCACCAGGTCGAATGTGTTATCGCTGAATGGGAGGAACTCTTCGTCTGCCATTACACGGTGGGTGGGGATATCAGTCTCCTTCTTCAGTTTCTAAAAAAACACACAGCAAAGCGTGTTGGACCGTATGGACCAGCACATCCTAATTCAGAGGTGTAAAGTAAAAAAATAAAAATAAAGATCACAAAAGTCCTGCCACGTGTTTCTTCCACCCATTAACTCAACCAGTTGATTTCACTAATTCACTCCTGGCTGAAGAATTGTACTACTTAGAAAATCTAGGTGATTGGAACAAAATACTTTTACTTTCTGTAAAGGCTAGGAACAATACTTTTTTATTGAGTATCTTATTCTTTTTTAATATGGGATATACAATTTAACCACTCCATTGAATATAGCATCTATCAGAGTTAATGCCTTTTTCTATAATGAGGCCTTGATAGTAAAGAATATAGCTTGCATTAATGACCTATAGTAAAATGAGCCTACAGAAAACATGTATTTCTTTACTCCAATCAATATTTCAGAGGCTGGAACACACATAAGTACTGATAATAAGGGAAGACCCTGCTTCTTCATTATGGACGTTTTCTTCCTAGAGGTAAAACAATGCCTTTAACTATGTGTATTTATCTATGAAGGGAACATGGAAGGACATTGGCACTGTACACTAAATTACCATACATTAAGCTATTTCCACATACATCTTCATCTTCCTACTAGCTACCCCACATACCATTTTGGTCCTATGAAAATGACTGAAAACTGCTACCACGCCTTGTTTTATTCTTAATATCTTCATGTCCATAAGTCCATTAGACACACTTGATTTAGTCCCGCCCACGTATAAGCTTTGGTTTTCCAGGGTTCCGCATATCATCAATGCAGCAACATGCCATTGCTCCCCGTCTGGCTCCTATAGGTTACCAGTTGTTGTCAATCAGAGATATGCCCCTCCCTCAAATCGGCACAAGCTCTCCTGTGGTACGCCTGTGTTGTTTATCGTGTGTGAAATAGTCAGTGGTGAGTTTGTGTACTAGAGGGGTGCATAACACAACAGAACACAAAATGTGCGAGAAATATGTGGGAAAATTGCAGTGGGAAACAGCAGGAATGCTCGCGTTTAGGGCTAATTTGAAAAAGCTCCGAGGACATCCAGTCACAGTTATTTCCCAAGTTAATTTCACACACAGACACAACATTGAATTACAGAAAATAGACTATGTCTCCACCTGCTGGTAGAACATTAGACTGCAGGCTTGATAACCTACTTACCAGAACATTTTCCGAGATGTCTGTTAAGAAAAGTCTCTCAACAATATCCTAAAATAAACCAAAAATAAAACGTTATAAGCATCGTCAATGAAAGAAAATGGTTAAAGAGTTTGCAAGTCAAAAACATGGATACCTTATTCAAGTGCTCTGCGATGTGATTTCTTCCACAGCCAACATCTAAGGCTAAAGGGAATGTCCTGTGAAATGTTTGCAAATAGTGTCATATTCATGCATAGCTGTCTTTCTGCATATTTCACAGGATGTTATTTCTAGGCAGAATTAAACAGGGGGTAAAGTCAACACTTACAGCTTCAACACTCTGATTTACAAATGCAGCTCTTGACTGTAGTGTTCATGCTGAATGTCTTCTGATTATTTGTCAAACCAGTGTTTCATATCATGAAAAATAATATATATCCTTATTGAGTTTGAATTGGGGTGTGAATTTAACACTCGCCACCAGCGAAATGCTGGTAAAATTGTGATTGTGGCTGGTAAGATTTTCTACTCTTGCAGCCACTTTGGCAGGTAACCAAACAGGTTGGGTTATATTGTAAAAGGTATTGTGGCTGGTAAGATGTTGAAAATGGCTGGTGATTTTTAGAATCCACAAGCCACTCTGGCCAGTAGTGAAAAAGTTAGTTTCATGCCCTGGTTTGAATACTTGAGCAACATCGCTTACGTTCAATACCTTGCAATGTCATAGACTCTGTCTGCAACTCTGCTGCCAACCTATAGAAAGACACGAGAATGCCACTGTCAACCATATAGTGCTTCTAATGAAGCATCATGCTGCGACACCAGGCGACAGTTACGCACCTCATCTCTTAGATAATCGTACTTATCTGTGTCCTGTAACAATGACGCCCAGTTCTTCTGTTTTCGTTTCATGGTCCTGTCAAAAACATTCATAGCTCCGCCAACCCTGCTAGAGAACCACTTCTGATGGGACATTCTTGGTGAACACAAATGTTGCGATAAAGACAAGAACCCATTATTGTTATTGTGAAAACGTGACCGGTCTGTCACTGTATCGCTCTGACTGAGCATAACCGGGGTTGCCTGAGGTGCCGCCGGGTACCTAACTGTGCGAGTACTGCACAGTCTCCGACATACACAACTTCCACCAATGAATCTGTTACCTAACACTTTATTCATATTCCTGAGCCTGACGACTTCCTGTTGCTAGTAGCCTGAATAAAACTGCTGGACTACATTTCAAGCTTGTTGCACAACGAAAATACTGCTGGAATGTAGTTAAATAGCTAGCCAGCTAAATTCGCTAACTCAACAATAGCGATCGGCTCTGTTCTGTTGACCTCTACAAGGAAACCAAAACGTCACGCCAGCCAGCTTGTGCTAAAATGTGGATCTGGATTTTTAAAGCGAAACGATGCCCAAGCGTTTTATATATTGTTATTGAAAGACTGCTTGGCAAGCTGAATTTACAAACAAGTGCAATAGATGCGAACATTTAATATGGATTAAATTATTTACATCTCAGTATTTATTGTTTCTTTCAGCGTTTTGTGAAACGCCCGGTTGGGACCACTTACCTTGCCGTAGGAAATGGGCGGGGATAGACGGGGTCACGGAGATAGTGCATGGTGGGAGAACACGTGGTTAAAGTGAAGTTTCCAGTGTGGCAAATAGAGGATCTGTGTGCTTTACAGTAAGGCTATGTTTTCTTTTATGCGACTCTAATTTTCCAAGTTAGCTATATAATCAGACCCATAAATGGATGTTGTTGGTGTTGGCACGCCTAAATTGAGTTATTTGGCACTGGCTTTATGGGGTATAGCAGAGAATTAGCGAGTGCTAGCTGGTTATTAATTTCGAATCAGTGTGGAATTGGACCCTTCTCGTTAGCTAGCACGTTGTTTTAGATGTTTTTTTTTAGCTAACGTTATAACATATTAGCTGTGCTAATTCAGAAGCTCAGAAGAAGCAACAGTTTGGTTGTTTGCCATTCTACTATGTAAATGGATGACTACTCTATAGCATAACTATTCTCTCGTATGCTTGACATATTCGGCTACTGACGGCAAAGTCTGAGACCATAGCTTTCAAATCTGAAGTTGTATCGGCTCCCATACCACTGATAATTGAGTGTTATTTGCGTAGGGGGACGTTCGCTATCCGTGTGACTAAGCGGCGCGTATGATTGTGTTGGATAACATGCACGCTTGTGAAGCTAATCAATCCAACTCCTTTTACCCTCTTTGTCCAATGCCCACTACAGGCTGCAATGAACGGGCTCTTTAATTAATACACCCGTGCATATAATGTCTAGAAGTCACAATCGCTTGTATCCGTATAAGACGTAGCTATTTTGTTTTAAATTAAAACACGTTCTGTGATCGCAATATTACCGATGATATGCAAGTCTGAACCACGAAGCTCATGAAAAAACGTTGCATTTAAAACACCAACAATGTTATAAGAAGCTTTTTTTTTTCTTTTTTTTTTTTTTTTAAAGGGATGCAGGTTTTACGTTAAATTGTCTTGTATGTTATTTCTTCCAGATCGGGAACATGGCTGATAAAAAGAATCCGAGCGGTGATGATCGCTTCCTTCGGGTGAAGAAGGACCCCCGTTTCTGGGAGATGCCGGAGAAGGAGCGTAAGATCACAATCGATAAGCGCTTCCAGTCGATGTTCCACGACGAGCGCTTTAAGGTCAAGTACACCGTGGACAAGCGAGGTCGCCCCGTGAACCACTCCACCACTGAAGACCTGAAGCGCTTCTACAACCTGTCTGACTCCGACCAATCAGACGGCCAGGACGAAAAGGCACAGGGAAAGAAAAAAGAGAAGAAGAAAAAGAAGAAGAAGGAGAAGTCAAATACGAAGGTGGACACTGAACCTCAGAGGGGTGTTGAAGAGAAAGAGGTTGAGGACTTTCTTGAAAAAGCTTTAAAGAAGGGAAAGGAGTCTTTCAAATCCAGAGACGTTCAAAACAAGCCACTCGATCCTCCAGGGAGCTCCGTCAGAGGAGTTCAAGTGTATGAGGAAGGTGAGTAAGGTACACAGGTACTTCAGGAAAGCAGAGGGGTACAGACATAGAGATGGGGTCAGACAGGCGGACAGCAGAGAGGGGTACAGGTAGAGATGGGGTCAGACAGGGGGAGAGCAGAGAGGGGTACAGATAGAGATGGGGTCAGACAGGCGGACAGCAGAGAGGGGTACAGGTAGAGATGGGGTCAGACAGGGGGAGAGCAGAGAGGGGTACAGATAGAGATGGGGTCAGACAGGGGGAAAGCAGAGAGGGGTACAGGTAGAGATGGGGTCAGACGGGGAGAGCAGAGAGGGGTACAGATAGAGATGGGGTCAGACAGGGGGAAAGCAGAGAGGGGTACAGGTAGAGATGGGGTCAGACAGGGGGAAGGCAGAGAGGGGTACAGATAGAGATGGGGTCAGACGGGGAAAGCAGAGAGGGGTACAGGTAGAGATGGGGTCAGACAGGGGGAAGGCAGAGAGGGGTACAGATAGAGATGGGGTCAGACAGGGGGAAAGCAGAGAGGGGTACAGATAGAGATGGGGTCAGACGGGGAAAGCAGAGAGGGGTACAGGTAGAGATGGGGTCAGACAGGGGGAAAGCAGAGAGGGGTACAGATAAAGATGGGGTCAGACAGGGGGAAAGCAGAGAGGGGGTACAGATAGAGATGGGGTCAGACAGGGGGAAAGCAGAGAGGGGTACAGATAGAGATGGGGTCAGACAGGGGGAAAGCAGAGAGGGGTACAGATAGAGATGGGGTCAGACGGGGAAAGCAGAGAGGGGTACAGATAGAGGGTCACAGGAAGTGCTATGGCAGAGAATCATGTCCTTGGTCACATGGGGAGATTATTTTTTTAAATGGAGAAAGTACAGAATAAAAATATGTCTCTTTAATATGCTATTTGTGTATTTTTTATTTATATTTTTTGTGATCGGTTTTACCAATGTTGTAATTCTCTGGTCAAAATATGTTAGAGGGTTTTTGTTGGGTTGCATACACTTTCTATTTTTACAGGTGAAGAAGAGGGCGATCTCATTATCGAGAGTGACAAAGATGAAGTGGAGGCCAACTTACCAGAAAGTAACAGTGATGGTGGGGATAGCGAAAGTGGCAGTGAGGAAGATGATGAAGATGGTGATGATGATGAAGATGAGAGTGGCTCGGAGGAGGAGTCCGAAGAGGGCAGCGACAGCGACAGTGGGCCTGACCTGGCTCGCGGGAAGGGCAACGTCGAGACCAGCTCGGATGAAGACGAGGATGACGATGTGGTAGACCTGATGAGGCGTGAGGAAGTGGAGATAGAACATGACTGGGGCGAGATGTGGAAAGACGCGCCCCGAAACGACGACGTGAGTTTAACCCCGTTTACCTTTCACCGTCCCACAGCACCAGGCTTTCACCGTCCCACAGCACCAGGCTTTGGGTCGCAACATTCACAACCCTGTTTACCTTTCACCCTCCCACAGCACCAGGCTTTCACCTGCCAAAGATCGCTGCATATTACAAACTTCCCTTTGGAATTCATACCTCCTGTTGCATACACTGTTAACCCTTTAAGGTGTACGATCACAAATATGTGATTAGAATGTTCTTAACCGAACATTCTATTGCTGATGTAACGATCACTACTGGCAACTGAAAGCAATTGAGTTCTAGAACACTGACTTAGAATTCTGAAAAAAACATTCCAAAAAACCTACTCTTGAAGAATGAATCAGCACTTAGTGTTTTATAATAAATACATTGTTTTTTTTACTTCCAGTGCTCTCCAAAAAAATGAGTGTTAAAAAGACCTGCTCTTTAAAGGGCTAAACTTCAGAGTGTTACTAGGCGGTGACTACTGTTCTGCATCCTCTGCTGTAGGTCACTCGCAGACTAGCAGCATGCAACATGGACTGGGACAGACTGAAAGCCAAGGACTTGCTGGCTTTGTTCAGTTCCTTTAAACCCAAAGGAGGGGTTGTGCTTTCCGTAAAGGTAAGAACAGAACACCCCTTACCCCTGAATTCAGTGTCCAATGTCCCTGACAGGGGAACAGCCCAACGGTACGTGCAGAAGTGCGATTTATGTGCCTATCCGACCGCCTTTCAGATCTACCCGTCAGAGTTTGGGAAAGAGCGGATGGAGTCGGAGCAAAAACAGGGACCCCTGGAGCTGGTGGCGTTGCCAGAGAACCCTGATAAGGACACGGAGGAAGAGAGGTACGCGCTGTAATGTCAATGTTTTCAGGTTCATTATTTTTCCCTCCAATCTGCCTAAATCCAGGGTGGATTATTTTATTTTATTTTATTTTTTTAATTTTTTTAAGGCATTGGGGATCAAGAGAGCATTTTCTACCCTTTCCCATAATGTTCTTTAGCAACAATCCTGCTGACATTCTGATAACTTGATTTAATTTATTACCAAGTCTGGTGTTGTTAGCGCTCTGATGCATGTATCCCACATCTAGTTCTATCTTCAAAGTACAGCTAGTAGTTTATGGGTGGCAATGTTGTATAGTGGTTAGGGAACTGATAATACAGCAAAAAATAAAAATACAATTTTGCTACCAGTATAAATATGATAAATGGCATAATTGAAAAGTGGGCTGTGCAAGCTGAGTGGGCTGTGCTAGCTGAGTGGGTTGTGTGTATTTTATTTTGTGTGTATTAATTAACCAAAACTATTTTGCTTCTGTCTTTCTTTATTGGCCACAGGCCAGTTTATTGACTTTAAACATTAATAATATCAAAGAATAATATCGCAAGGATTTTTCCAAGTTTTGAACCTTGGGTCTGATGTTGCTTACGTCAACATTAACAAAGCCGCCCACCTAGCAGAAAAGTCTGAAATCCAGACCTAGAGAAACAGCTTGGCCTTTGGCAGTATTTCTCAAACCCTAACCTGTGTGTTTGTGTTTGTGTGTGTGTGTGTGTGTGTGCGTGTGCGTGTGCGTGTGCGTGTGCGTGTGCGTGTGCGTGTGCGTGTGCGTGTGCGTGTGTGTGTGCGTGCGCCTCGTTGTTCCTTGCAGGATTTACCGTGAGAAAATGAGGGAATACCAGTTCAAGCGAATGCGATACTTTTACGCCGTGGTGGAGTGCGACTCGCTAGAAACGGCGGCAAAGATCTACGAGGAGTGTGACGGGTTCGAATACGAGAGCAGCAGTTCCATGATCGACCTCAGGTGAGAAAAGGTGCCTTTAGAATCAATCTCAGGTTAGAAAGGTGCCTTTAGAATCGATCTCAGGTTAGAAAGGTGCCTTTAGAATTAATCTCAGGTAAGAAAATGTGCCTTTAGCATCGATCTCAGGTAAGAAAAGGTGCCTTTAGAATTGATCTCAGGTAAGAAAAGATGCCTTTATAATCGATCTCAGGTAAGAAAGGTGCCTTTAGAATCGATCTCAGGTGAGAAAAGGTGCCTTTAGAATCGATCTCAGGTAAGAAAAGATGCCTTTAGAATCGATCTCGGGTAAGAAAGGTGCCTTTTGCATCGATCTCAGGTAAGAAAAGGTGCCTTTAGAATCGATCTCAGGTAAGAAAAGGTGCCTTTAGAATCGATCTCAGGTGAGAAAAGGTGCCTTTAGCATCGATCTCAGGTAAGAAAAGGTGCCTTTAGAATCAATCTCAGGTAAGAAAAGGTGCCTTTAGAATCAATCTCAGGTAAGAAAATGTGCCTTTAGAATCGATCTCAGGTGAGAAAAGGTGTTGTGTTACTCTTAATTACCGTGAACGTCGATATACACTACTCACAAAAAGTTAGGGATATTTGGCTTTCGGGTGAAATTTATGGAAAATGTAAGTTCACGCTACAGTGATATTATATGTATCATGAAAGTAGGGCATTTAAGTAGAAGCATGCAATGGTGATTTCCTCATCTCAAACAATTTATTGAAACAAAAGCCAACAACAGTGGTGGGTATACCACAACAAAAATGTCAATGTCTCAATAACTTGTCATGTGCCCTTGAGCATCAATTACAGCTTGACAACGACGTCTCATGCTGTTCACAAGTCGACTTATTGTCTGCTGAGGCATGGCATCCCACTCTTCTTGAAGGGCGGCCCTCAGGTCATTGAGGTTCTGGGGTACAGAGTTACAAGCCTCTACACGGTGAGTCAGCTGATCCCATAGGTTTTCTATGGGATTCAGGTCTGGAGAAAGTGCAGGCCACTCCATTTGAGGTACCCCAGTCTCCAGCAGCCTTTCCCTAATGATGCGACCTCGATGAGCTGGAGCATTGTCGTCCATGAAGATGAAATTAGGCCTGTGTTGTTCATGCAGGGGCACAATGACTGGATTAATGATGTTATTCAGGTAGTATGGGCTTGTCACTGTACCATTCACAAAGTGTAGGGCAGTTCTGTATTGACTAGACACACCTGCCCACACTGTAACACCGCCACCACCAAAGGGTCGTCTGGTGACAACAGTGGCTGATGCATAGCGCTCTCCTTGACGTCTCCAACATCGTTGGCGGCCATCATTTCTGCTCAACGTGAATCGACTTTCATCAGAGAACAGCACTGAGGCCCACTGGTCCCTCGTCCAGCGTAAATGCTCCCTGGCCCATGCAAGACGATGACGCCTGTGCCTGGTGGTGTGGTCAGGTACCCTTGCAGGTCGTCTAGCACGCAGACCACGCTGATGTAAACGGTTTCGAATGGTCTGACGTGACACTTGGGTGCCTCTCACCTCCCTTAAATGTGCCTGGAGTTGAGTGGCATTCATCATCCGGTTCCGCAGGGCACTGTTCACAATGAAGCGGTCATCAGTGTGGGATGTGGCCAAAGGACGTCCACTTCTATGCCTTTCTGTGACTCTTCCAGTCTCTCTGTATCTCTGTTGCAACCTGCTGATGACACTCTGTGACACTCTAAGCTCAGTGGCCACTTCCCTCTGAGAACATCCTGTTTGAAGCCTCGCAATGGCGAGGTACTGTTGATCAATTGTTAGGTGTCGTCTTGGTCTCATGATGTCAAAATGTGAACAGCATGATGAAGAGGACTGTTTAAATACCAATTCTAATTGAACCAGGAAATTTATTGCTCGATTCATGGATCAAACACCTGTTGTGAATTTTGCCGTTCAACTCCTTGTTAGAGAACAGCAAGTTGTGCAAAAAGTACTGAAACATTGAATAGTTGGACATGTGCATTCAAAAGTTTAGAGAAGGTCAAATTAATTTCACCTGTAAAGGTTATAGTGCATTTTAGGTTCATCCTGAAATTTCACCCGAAAGCCGAATATCCCTAACTTTTTGTGAGTAGTGTATGTTAGCAACGTTAGCATTGTTAGCGTTATACGAACACCAATGAATCGGTGACACGTGCACTTTTCAACAGTTTACAAAGAAAAGCTTTTTTTATAATGAAAGAATCTATCTTGATTAGATTTGATAAAAACGGTTATCTCTCTGCTTTGCTCAAGGTTTACGTTCGCGACAGAGAGCCAAATTGAATAAAGGTCTAATTGGAAGTGATAACAGTGCTGTTTATTTCGTATCTGGGCGAAATTGAGTTGATGTGAGGGAAACATTATTTGGTGTTGATTTTGCTGACATAGCTGAACTCGCGTTCACGCTACGCATTTCAGATTTGCATGTGTAGCCAAGGGAATGGAGGTATTGATTGGATTCGCCTCAGGGCTCAAATCAAGCTCATGTCAATTTGAATTATAGGCAGGTTGTCTAACCACAAAGCAAAAGCATAGCTTGATTTTTTAAATAGCTTTCACCTTCAGAATGTGCTGGAAAATTCCGAAAAGATTTAGAATTCAACGTAACGAATTGCCTTAGTACTCGTATGGGGAAAATTAAACACAAGTGCACAATTTGATGTTTAATTTGTACCAAATGCTTATATTTAGTCGTTTCCAAACATCTGTTGAAACTCTGTGACCCTGGCTTATGCAACTTGCAACAGCCATTTGTTTTCCACTGGAAAATTATTCATCTTTCAGACAGAAACTAAGTTGTAAACACACACTGGACTGTTTATAGTTGAATAAATCCATTGTTGCAAGACTGCAAAGCTCCTACTGACTTAACAAAATCAGTTTGAACGGTTTTTTTTTTTTTTTCTTTTCCCCGTTCAGTTTACATTTGCTGTGCGATTAATCAATATGAATAATTATATGGTTGAAGTTGTGTACTTATTAGGCAAAAAAAGTGCAAGATGGATTATGTTTTACTTGTGGGGATAAAAAACACTAGGCTATTATTTGTTTTAATTTTTCAACTTAAAGGTTATATAAGCATTATTTTTACTTTTTGAAAAAACTAATGTTTTTTTAATTTCCTTTGTGTTTAATTAGACTATAATGGAAAAACAAGCATTTTTTTCCTTTGTGTTCTCATGCAACCCTGGCCAGGACTGTTAGAATCTCTCTTTTTTTTTTTCCCAAGAAGCTCAATAGCGTTCCCATTAGTCCACGATGAAAGGAAACGTGTCAATCTGGGCCTAGAAGCTTAGCCTGAGCTTAGCCTGAGCAAACCAATCCCCTCACTGTTTAGACACAAGCGTTACGGTTCCTGTCTTTCTCCAACAGGTTTATTCCGGATGATGTTTCCTTTGATGAGGAGCCAAAAGATGTTGCCGCAGATGTGGACTTGGCTTCATACACCCCCAAATTCTTCACCTCGACAGCGACGGCAACTTCAAAAGTAGGGCAAGGCGAACTTGCAGAGTGTTCTTTTAGATATTTCTCGGAAGTATGAATCGAAGTGACTATAATACTGAGAGTAAACTCTGCAGTCCGGCCTCCTGAATTCTCTGTAATATTATGGGAACTACCGTTTGGGAGCAGGGACTGTGTAGCAGGGGCTGCTGTAATTGATTAAGTTCTGAGTAACAACAAAAACCCACCTGTCCCACTCCCTAGGGCACGAGTGCATACCCCATTTTTAGACCGTTCATGGCAGGGGTGGGGAGACTTGTTTTTGTAGCCGTATCCGTTTCTGGTTTTAACGTTTCTGCTCTTAATTAATGAGCTCAGTCTTTTACACGAGCCAGCATTTATGCTACTGGTTATTGATAATCTCCTAAATGATAGCTGAAGTTTTTGTGTTCCGGTGCGAAGTGTTTTTTTTTTTTTTTTGTGGTCTGATCTACAAGCAAAAAGGCTCTGGGGTACACCAGGGGTGTCCGATCTTATCCGAAAAGGGTCGTTGTGGATGCACAGCACAGCACCTGATTAAACTAATTAAATAATCATCTTCAGTTAAGACGTTGATATTAGTAGAATCGGGTGGCTTAGTGCTGGGCCAAAACAAAAACCTACACCCACATTGGCCCTTTTCGGATAGGATATGATGCCCCTGGTGTGTACAGATAAGCTAACCGAGCCAGGGTAATCGGTTGAAACAAAAACCAGAAACGGATACCGCCCCTCAGGAAGTGGGCTGCTACAGCCCTGGTTCACAGTGCAGTGCCGTGACTTGACAGGAGGTGGCGATGTTGTGTCCCCCAAGGTGGAGCTCACCTGGGACGAGACGGACCACGAGCGAGTCACCGTGCTCAGCAGAAAGTTCAAGAAAGAAGAGATCCTAGACATGGACTTCCAGGCATATCTGGCCTCTTCCAGCGAAGAGGAGGAGGAGGTGAAGGTGGAGCAAGAGGAGAAGGAGGAGGAGGAAGAGGAAGAGGAGAAGCAAAAGGAAGAGGAGAAGCAAAAGGAAGAAGAGCTAGAATGTATGTGCGTTTACGTTTACATTTAGAGGCGTTTAGCAGACGCTGCTATTCAAACCCTAGTTACATTTATATTTGTAGCCTACAACTGGGATATTTACTGAAGTAACTGAGTTTAAATACCTTGCTTAATGGTACAATGGCAGTGTCCCAAACTGGGAATCGAACCTGCAACCTCTTAGTTATGAGCCTATTTATGAGCCTATTACGTTAATATGCTACCACATGCAAGTTGTATTGAGAAATACTTATGTTTGGTTGTACTAGTGACTCTTGGGAAAATGTTTAGTGTGAATTTAAACGGTACAATTTTGTGCAATTAATGCCATTTGGGTGGAATTTTTCACTCTCAGCTAAAAAGGTGGAAGAAACAAAGACCAAAGGAAAGAAGGCCAAGAAGAGCGACACGGAGCAGATTGCCAAGTACCGGGAGCTTCTAAAGGGCATTACGGACAAGGACACGAAAAAGCAGGACAAAGCCATGGAAATGGAGATCACCTGGGTGCCGGGTAGGTCGCATTTACCCAGAATCCTATCTGTGGTGTGTGTATATGGACCATAGACTGTATAAAAATATGGACAAAGCCACTGTGATGTCACCCATTGCCTTTCCACGGCCTCGTAAAAACTGAATTCAAGCTCCGGATGTCTTTTTCGCCGCCCGTTTGTACAAACTGCTTCTGCTCCGTGGAGCCGAAGAGGACTCAATCTGTCCCTCTGATTGGTCCTGAACAAATGTTAATACCCTGTCCAAACGACACAATATTTAAAAAAAATCAGCACATGCAGAGGCATTAGATGAAGGAAAGGCACCTATTGCAATTACATTTTTTTGTGGGAAAAATTTATTGACTGAGTATTTTGACCACATTGCTGCCATTGACTTACATGGTGAAAGACCGATACTGGAGCCAATCGCAGTGGCGCTAGTGAGAGACGGCACAATTGCTGCTCCCAGCCCAACCAGGAAGTGAGCTTCAAAACGTAAGCCCAGGGGCTGCGTCCCAATCCAGTTTTTGTTCCACCCTTGTAAACTTCACTTGCAAACTTCACTTGGGGGAATCCCTTTTGAGACCAGGATGTACCCTCAGTCTCCATTTTAAGTGCGAGTCCAATCCGTTAGAAAGCCAAGTGAAGTTTGTGACATAGCCCCTCCGCCCTCAACTTTTCTCAAGTGAACAAGTCTGCAAAAGAGCAGACTCGGCAAGCTCATGTTACCCACAATTCACATCAAACGTCCTGTTCAGTGATAATCACGTTAATGTTTATCGCTGTATTAAAGCACATACAGAATGGAAAAGACGGTGTATAGGCTAATAAATACAGGTTAATGTAGTAGTTTGCTATTTTGTATTTCATAATTTAGCAAATTTAATTATGCAGCAACAGAGTAGCGTATACTGTGGGATGTAGGCCTACCAGGTTCTCTGTAGTTAATCTTGCTTTTAAACGGATTATTGGGCTACTCGTCTCTCAATATTTTTCAGGAGGCTGCCTGTCAGCATAACAATTGAATTTCTCAATAACCAAGACGAATAGATAAATAAACGTGTGCAGAATTTTACTATATTCACATTTGTGCTGATGCAAAATGCGTTAATAGCCTGTCATGCGAAGTGATCAATGAACAGCACATATATGGGTAAATTCGTTTTTCTAGCTTGAAAGCATGCATTGCTCAACGCTAGTTCCAGCAATTTAAGAGGTTTTCCTCTTTAAATGTATGCTTTCTAATGTTTAATTCGTTTTGACTAAATCGAGTGCCGTCTTAAATTAATGACATTCTTTAACGTGATGAGGAGAAAACGCAATGCTAACGTGCAACTCAGAGAAAATGTTGGGATTTTTTTCCAGTTAATTATTCAGAATTATTGCCACCAGTATTAAACAATCTCACGTTAGTTATCTCTTTGTCATTGTCATTTGTTAATCATTAGCCTATAGGCTACATAATTGTTCTTGATTATTCAGGGAATTTGTTTGACATAAGCAAGCAAAATAAACGGAAACAGGTTGAGAATATGTTCGGTTTAAATGCTTTATTCCAGCGCTAGGGCTGTCCTACTTGCTACACGATTTTATGACACAAAGAAATATGCTAGTCCACAAAACTTTCTGTATGTATTGATATTTGTTATTCAGTAAATCAATTTCTTGACTGATAATTAATGTAAACAGGTTGAGAGTTTCATCCGTTTAAAGGTAGTCTACGGTGACAGACGTTTTACATGATCCGATATCCCACCATACGCCACTGTGCAGTAGCATGGTTAACTTCCGAGTATAGATGGGGGTGAAGTGCGTCTCAATTCAAACAACCGGCTCCACCCTCGCTCCCTCACACTCGCTAAACGCAAGTGTATACTCCTGTTTTATTGGTATCTGCGTCACATCCTCCCAAGTGAAGTTTGCAAGTGAAGTTTACGAGGGTGGAGCAAAAGCTGGATTGGGACGCAGCCCCAGTCTTGGCCCCTTGATATGGACGCAAAGCCTGACCTACGACTGCAGGTGTTCCCAGTCAGTGTTGGACCTTCTGCATTGCCACTAAACAACCACCAGAGGGCAGCACGGTATAAAAACAGGAGCACTGGTGAACGTGTGGCACCTGCACACTGTAGCCTAATGCTTCAGCAAATCTTCTGATAGAAAATATACTGCATTAAACAAAGAACAGACAAAAATAAATAGTTCAAATCACCTCCTGGTCTGTAACCCCTTAAAGAGCAGTTTTCATTTCATATTTAATATGCACCCGAGGATCCTTGAGCTTAGTGGGATTCATATTTTATTAGAATATATTGGAAATATTAAATAATGCGCCGCATTCACTCTCATATTATAAACTTCAGCAGAATGAGTATAAACTCAGGGGCCAAGTCTCGGTCAAGCTAACAGGGGGATCGGAAATTCTGCTTTTAAATAAAGGATACACCAAAACAATTATTCTGCAGAATGCTAGGTTGTACGGCGTTCATTTTGATTTGACTATAAATGTTAAAGTTTAAAAAGGGAAGTGTTAATACAGGTTGAAATGAGTACTTTGGAAAACAATGATGGTACATTGTCTGCCATGCAAGTTTTAACAGGGGCACCAGGGCACCATTGCCGGCTTAGGTGCGAAGCGGAAACCGGCTCCATTGTATGTTAATCCTGGCAGCTGAATTATGAACATGATGAAGCCTGTCCACAACTCTGAGAAGCACAAGTGCACAATGTCGCAGTAGTCTAATTTGTTGGAAACAAAGGCTTAAGTACAAAGGTTCCTGCCTTTTTAAAGAGAGTGTCGCCGTATGGTAGCCTACTCAAGGTCTCTGAATTGTGAGAATGACACGTTTGACATGGGCAGTGTGGTATACTCACTAATGATAACGTATGATGCCGAATTACCCATTTTAGCTGCTCTGTGCCTGACCCATTTTTTTCCAAAGTTGAACTTGAAACGCTATAAGATCGGCCGTTGACATAGCCTACATCTGGTGTTGACATAGACCCTTGTATCGCTACAAAAGCAGCAGAAACACAAAACAGGGTGGTATAAAATATGAAATGTATAAGCTTCCTCCAGCCCATTTTCTCAAAGGTTTAGGAGCTTACTGTGCACTGTGTGGCGGTATTAAACGGCCATTGTGCGGCACAATGCGTTCAACTTGAAACCGAACGAACTAAACTAAACAACTGAACATTTTGAGACGCAAGAGATTAACAGGACAATCCGTGTAGGAGATTACTTCCTAGTCATCCTCCTACTATAGCAAGACAACACGTGGCTTCATCCGACAACATAAAACAGGGTGTGGTGTGGCCTAACCCAGGGGGTCTCAACCTATTCTGACCCAGAGACCCCACATTCATGCTCGAGGGATCCCCCATCATAAGATTAAACGGGTTATATAAAAAAATAAAATAAAAATAAAAAGATGTATACTTTGAAATATTTTCCCAAAACTATATATAGTCATTGCATATCCAGTCTGGCCAGGGACCCCCTACAGTACCTTCAAAGATCCCCTGGGGTCCACAGACCCCCTGTGGAAAACCCAGGGCCTAACCAAACACACTAAACATGTACTTTGGCCGTTGTTAAAATAAACAAAAAATGTATAGGTAAGATGAAAAATATAGTTGTTTAATTTTCATTCGAACTTGTTTAATTTTCATTCGTGACCCATGTGTTGTTTCGTCTAGCTCGTAAGGAGTTGGCGTATTTAAAGAGGAAGACCAAGACGATATCTTTTTGTTACCCGGCCCTGAATTAATGTTGCTGCAAATTGAGTCCTGGGACTCGGTAATGCGAACCATAACCATGGCCCCTGTAACGGCTGCTGTTCCATACACGCGCTGGCCCCTGTAACGGCTGCTGTTCCATACACGCGCTGGCCCCTGTAACGGCTGCTGTTCCATACACGTGCTGGCCCCTGTAACGGCTGCTGTTCCATACACGCGCTGGCCCCTGTAACGGCTGCTGTTCAATACACGTGCTGGCCCCTGTAACGGCTGCTGTTCCATACACGTGCTGGCCCCTGTAACGGCTGCTGTTCCATACACGCGCTGGCCCCTGTAACGGCTGCTGTTCAATACACGTGCTGGCCCCTGTAACGGCTGCTGTTCCATACACGTGCTGGCCCCTGTAACGGCTGCTGTTCCATACACGCGCTGGCCCCTGTAACGGCTGTTGTTGGAGCATGTTGGCGCATGTTGGCCTTGTGAAGGTCCCCGGTAATCTGCCCGCCGTTTGACAGGTTCTCAGATTAAGATTGATGACGCGTCAGCGCTAAATTAAACAGGCGTTCCGGAACATTCCGGCGGGTGAAACCAGGTTATGACGGTGCATTTTTGGCAGAGAGTGGAAGCCAGCTTGTCAGCTCCGTTTGCCGAAAGAAAAAAATTGAGCATGCCGCTGGAGCGTTTGCACTCAGAATCCCGCTCCACGACCCCCCCCCCCCCCCCCCCACCCACCAACACGCCGTTCTAGCTTCGGTAAAATCACGTCTGCCGTTTATTTTTGTTATTTTATTTTTGTATGTACCAAAGATTTAACAGCATGACTTCACATTAAGGTATTAAGGTACTGTTTTTTGTCGTCCACCAAAGTTGAAATGAGACGTCTTAAGGGGATGGGGGGGTATGTGGCTTTTTACGGAGAGCTGAATTTGTTTTGGAGCTCGACGGAGCATTTTTAAACAGTCGGGACCGTGCTCCCTCAGTATGACCGGACTTTATTTGTCCTCGTATCGGTTAACGTTCAAACGGTGATGCCACGACACGATCATACCGCCGCGTTCCGTACAGAAGAGCGCAGACTTTAGCGAAGCTGCATCGGTTTGTGTGATTCCTCCTAGAAGCAATAGGGACCAAAGACTAATGGACTAAATTAGTAAAAAGATCCACGGTAGTAAAGCACATAAGGTGGCTTATGTGTGTGTGGAATGGTATCAGACAACTAAAAAAAAAAAAACATGGTCGTGATTTTGCACAGATATAGTTTTTCTTTAAAGATTTTGGTCTTATTGCAGCAGCAGCTAACTGAACGCATTTCAGTTTAAAGAAATATCGCGGTAAATCTCGAACGGGTCGAGTCATTACGGCGCTCAGTCATCCTTTAGATTTCCTTTGAAACTGGGCAGCAGGGCGGCTCGGCCTGTAAAGGCCCTATAAAGGCCCTATAAAGGCCGCTCGGCGTTTCAGAAGCACTTCGCTCTCATGCAAATGCACGAATGAAAACCCCTGTAAACCCAGAGCCAGTATATCTCTGTATATCTCTGCAAATCCTATCGGGTCCAGCTGAAACGTACACGTTTCGCATTTGGGACGAAAATTCTTCCCGGCGCCGTGGCCCGGTCCAGCCAGGGGCTGCGGTTTTTGGGCCGGGGGGGGGGCGGGGTGGTTGGGGGAGGAGGCCGCGGTTGGCGAATATCTCACGCTAACACTTAATTAACCCTGATCCTCATCAGCTGGTCCCCGTCACAGCCACGGATGAGAGGAAAAATATGCGTGGCATATTCCTGTTTTTCCTTGCTCTTTTCCCGCTCTGTGTGCAGATGGACAGGCTGAAAGCAGTTATGGCGGGGACACTCACTCCGGCGTAAACACCGTTTGAAGTCGACGCCGTTACAGAACGGCCGCCTTTTTTTTTTCCCTTCTTCTTATTTCCCCCTCCTCCCCTTTCCCGTGTGATGTGCGATCTGTCTCTTCACGTCTGTTTCATCTCCCCTCCCGTTTTCAGGCCTGAAGGAGACGACCGAACAGCTGGTGAAGAGGAGGCTGGAGAGGAAGGCCGAGCTGACCCCTTGGGAGGAGTTCCTGGAGAAGAAGAAAGGGAAGAGGAAGGAGAAGAAGAAGGCTAAAGCCAAGCAGGTGAGCCCTTTTGTGTCGAGTTGCGATTAGATAACTTCATTCCTATAGTCCAGGGGGCCTGTATCACAAAGCAGGATTACTGAGTTAGCTGGATAACTGCACTGAGTAAAACCCGGAACCCTCCCAAATCTGGAACATGGACTGAAGTAAAAAGAGCTGTTCCGGGTTTTGCTGGGCTAAAGTAAGCCCATCCACACCGGCCCTTTTTCGAGTAAGATTGGACACCCCTGCCATCGTCCCTGTGTGTAATCTGTAGTCACTAGTTTGTGTTTAGATCTATAGACAGCCTTCTAAATCAGTATTAGTGTTACTGGACAGCTCCCTTGCCAGTCTGCTCTCCATACAAGCCGGGAATATTCAGTCACATTTCAGTGCAGTCCATGGCGTCTTCTGCGCCGCCCCTGTAGTAACCACGGCGATGTTTCTTATCTCCAAGCTCACGCGTGCCGTTACGCTTTCACATCCTGGCCAGTGCAGGAATTGATCAGTGGACTCACAGACCAATCGGTTTGAGTAACCAGCTGAGACCAATCAAAACTGTGGCCTCCTCCTCCCTATAATTGTGTGTATAGTGATGCTGGTATTGAAACACAAGGCAAGAATTGAGGCTCTATCGTCTGAAGGGGAATTCAGTTAACCGTGTTGTAAGTCTACGTTGATAGGCCGGTGGACATTCAGGCCGGCTCTTCTGAAACAAGCGGCCACCTTTCCCTGTTCCTCCATTACATAAGCACTGACTGCTGGACCCACATCAGCACAGCTCAGTCGACATAACTCCACATTTACCTGCTCCTAGATCTCTGCTGTTAACATAAAGCAATAAAAACCCCAAAAGGATCATGTGTGTTATGTGCAAGGTTCCTTAGAGATTTGGTGCTGTGTTCTCATGGACCTTCTTTCATAGGAGGCCGTGGAGTCCGACCTCAGCGATGAAGAACTGCCACCAGACGTTGACCTCAACGACCCCTTCTTTGCTGAGGAGCTGGAAGGTGAGAAAAGTTTATCATCTTTTGTTTTTTTCTTTTTTTTAAGACGTCAGCATGGCTGCTCCGTGCTGTGAAAATGGAAACGCTGTCACATGACTGTATTTACTGTGTGTGTGTATGTGTATGTATGTGTGTGTGTGTAATTGCTTATTTATTTATTTTTTTTTAGCACCAGAGCTCAGTTTCCAGTCCTCACATTCATTTAATTTAAAATGTTATTCTTGCCCTCCGGGGGGGATCTTTTGGGTCAGAACAGTCCCTTGGTCTCTAATCAGTTGACTGATTCATAATTTTCACTTTGTCTAGTATGTCTTTTTGATCTGAAATGGAATCGGCCATAAAACGAAACGGTACAAAACTAAACACAATAGAGACAACCAAACGGCCTTCATATTTGGGTCGAGCGTAAAAAATTACTTCAGAATAAGAATTTTTTGTCTCCAAAGAGAACAAAGTAATTTATTTTTAGCATTTCTTATAAAACATTTTTAACACAGAACGTGTGGCTCTTCTGAGGTATTCTGTTTTTTAAGGGGAGACGTCATAAAGCAGAACCGGGTTCACATTTTTACCGTTTGTCTGCCTCTCTCTCGCGTACAGGAACGGCACTGAAAAGCAAGTCAAAATCGAAGAAGAAGAAACAGAAGGAGGAAGAGGAGAGGACTCCGGAGGAGGAAGAGGAAATAGAGAAACAGAAGGTCAGTCTGAAGCTGAACCACCGTCTGTTTATCAAACATGGCAGAGTGCTCCGCCTACTTCCCAATGTCCCAATATTCTTCACTCGTCTCCTCCTTTCCTCCACTCCCCCACTACCACTCGTCTCCTACACAGAAGTATGCAAAACTGCCTGAACGTTTTGAGTACAAGTAGTTGCATGTGCAGTATACAATGTACCTGACATTGTGGTTCACGTCGAGACATTAATTAATATGTAACCATTAATATGTATTCAGCAACATTAGATTAAAACACAAAAATCAGTTTCCGGGCCACAGGGGAGAAGAGGTAGTAGTGGAGGAAAGGAGGATGCATTTTTTGAGTATTGGGACGCACCCACAACCTTCTCTTGATTCATGATTTGATTGGTTACTTTCCATGAAGGATTTTTGTGGCCTTCCTGCTGGTGTCTGCTTCCGAGTACCAACCATTCTGCTACCTCAGCTGATTTGTTCTATCTACTGGGAAACGGGTGATAGCAGTAACTCACTTTTATGTCTGCTTAGAGAGAGGAATCACAGGCGATGAAGTGTTTCCTCAGCAGAGAGATGGGTAGCTCCACACTTTAAGGGCTGCAGCCATTTTAAAAAATATTATGTGTGTTCTGGAACTGGCTGTTGGGAGGTTAAATTGTAGGTTGTGTGTTTGATGTTCCTGGTCCAAATAATTACCTGAAATACATGAACCTTGTAAACGCCAGTAAATAATACTGACAATACTGACAGTTATGAAAGAAATATGTATTTTCATTAGTAGTTATGAAAAGTTATTATTAGTAGAGGCTGTACACAGCAAAATGTTCGGTGTCAATTTAACTCCAAAAGAGACCAAGAGGGATCACGGATGATATAGTAATAGTTACATTTTACTGTGAACGAATGCTTACAAATTTTCCATTATCAAGTCTTTCATACATTTGCCCCACATTTGACCCAAGTCTGCTTGGAATTGACACCCAGCTATAAAACCAGCACCTGACTATAGTTATAGTAATAACACTGTAGCAACCCGTCTCCGATTATGTCTGTGCTGAACAGGGCTTCTATGCTGTCTGTCTTTGCTGTGTAATGTTATAAACATCCTGAGGTTTTCCCGCAGGGCTTTATATAACGTTTTTCCAAGGAACACTTGTCCTCCTAAGTTGAAAAATTCTAAGTTGAGAACTTTAGGAGCACATTAATGCATCCCAATTCGTAGATGTGCTCCTAAATAATTTTTCCAGTTTGCACAAATTAATTTTCGGGTGCAAATGCTCCTAAAATGGGGAGCACTGTAGAAACCCTGGTTTCCCGTACTGAAACGAGCGTGTGTGTCGTGGCCGTTCCCAGGCGGGGATGGCGCTCTTGATGGACGACGAAGACGACGACAAGCACAGGCATTTCAACTACGACAAGATCGTGGAACGTCAGAACCTGAGCAAGAGGAAGATGAAGAAACTGCAGAAGAAGAACGAACTGCCGGAGGACGACCACTTCCAGGTCAGAATCCTCGACGCGGTCCTGCTACGGTCACAAACTCACATTCACCACGGTCACTATTCTCAAGCATTAACGTCATGCTACGGTCACAACTCATTCACCACGGTCACTATTCTCAAATATTAAGGTCAAGCTACGGTCACAACTCACACTCACCACGGTCACTATTTTGAAACATTTAGGTCCTGCTACGGTCACAGTTTCATTCACCACGGTCTTGCCACAGTCACAAGATTTATTGACCGTACTCCTGGCATGTCACTATTGTCATTTTCTGCTTTGCTACCATGGTGACTATTGTTACTGTTAATGTCTCATTGAGCTTTCATTTAGTTCATGTTTACAATAAATATCATATTACATGGAAGCCGGTGTGCTGATTATCTCTTTATGTAATACAGTAAATAATGTGTGATAAAAGAACACTAAATCCACCACCGTCCTCTTGCTTCTTCATATAGGATGGCATAATGACCACAACGTTAGTAAAAAAGGCATTGTCAAATGTTGGTCTATTTATTAATTTACCCTCAAAATGCTTCTTTCTGATTGGACGACAGGTGGATGTGAAAGACCCTCGCTTCCAGGCCATGTACACCTCCCACCTGTACAACCTGGACCCCTCGGACTCCAGCTACAAAAAGACCAAGGCCACCCAGAGCATCGTGGATGAGAAGTGGAGGCGCAGGGAGGAGGTGCAGCAGACCCAGAAGGCGGTTGCAAAGAGGAAGCAGGCCGTGCCGGACCAGGAAGTGGGCGTGGCCGCAGAGCCCAGGAAGGCCATGGACCCGGGACTGTCCATGCTTATTAAATCCATCAAGAACAAAACAGAGCAGTTCCAGGCCCGGAAGAAACACAAGACAAAATAGACGCGCAAAATTGTGTGTGTGTGTGTGTGTGTGTGTGTGTGTGTGTGTGTGTGTGTGTGTGTGTGTGTGTGTGTGTGTGTGTGTGTGTGTGTGTGTGTGTGTGTGTGTGTGTGTGTGTGTGTGTGTGTGTGTGAGTGTGTGTGTGAGAGTGTGCGTGTATATGTGTGGCTGGTGACAGCAGGCAGTGTTCCTTGTATTGCAGGATTTCTAGTTTTATCTATTTTTCTGAAGAATTGAAGAATCCATTATTTTGGTTCTGAAAGGCTTGGCAGAATCCGTGTGTGGGAATAACTGTACAGCAAAGCAGCGTTATTTTCTACCAGCTCCTCAATGAAAGTGTCTTATTGACATTTAAGCTCTCACTATGTATTGCGGTTGTCCAGGAAGTTGGAACTTTTTTTCTTTCTTTCTTTTTTTGTTGAAGAAAATGTCTCTGTGGAATGTGCTGGTATAAAAGTCTTTGAAGTACCCAGCACGAATAGCTGCCAGGCAAAGTTTCTTTCTTTTTTCTTTTTTTTGTACTTTTTATGTTGCATAAAGGATTCTCTTGTGCGTTCATTTTGGCTCCAGAACAATACGGGACATAACTAACCTTTTAATTCCCATCTTTCCGCTCGTTAAAAACCGGACGACCACAATTGCAGCCCTGGTTCCCTTGTGATCCTGGTTATGGGTCGAAGCTAGCCTACAAACACCACCGTCGTAAATAAAGGGACGCTGCTCTGCGGCTTGCTTCAAGACCCCGGGACACTCAAACTGATGATAGTAATCTGTACAAAGTATTCAACAGGTCAAGTTGATCTTGACCTTTGACCTCTGTCTGACCAGGAAGCCCCTGTCACTCAAAGGTCTCTCAGGATACTCCTGGGGGGTTTGAGTGGTTTTAAAAAGGCCAGTTGAGATGTGCTGACAGGCTTTTGCTAACCCCGCCTCGACGACTCCTTGAGCTACTCATTTCCAAGATCTTATGGGTGAATCTGTCCTCCTAGAAAAGCCTGTGTCTGCTCCTTTATTTTCAGTAATAAAGAAGGCCTGATTTCAGTCACGTGTCACCAGTGACATCACTTCCTCTCCCACACGTGTCCTCTCTGTGAAGGTATGGTGCAATCATAGACACGCGTACATTCTGCCCCGGAACATTCCGTTTTCCCTGTGTTTAGTTGAATGTGAGCAGGTTCTTCTTCATGGACGTTGCCTTTAGGGGCCAGGTGGTTCTTGAGAATGATAAATGAGGAGCAGATTTTGAGCGCTTCCACTGTTCTGAGACAATTAGCATCGCCTTCAAGCACACCCATGTTTGTGTTTAGAAACGTGAGGAGGCAAATAAACAGTAAATCACTTTGCTTGACATGTTTAGGCTTTTTATTTTTAAATGATCACTTATCAAATCAATATTGCTTTTTACACAGACTCAGAAAGGCTATAAGGACTAAGGACTATAAGGCTATAATCACTTATTCATTTTTAATTCTAGTAACAAAGATTGGTTGTCTTGCTGTGTGAATCTATACCGCATTCAGTTTGCTTTTCCGAACCATGGAATTCCAAAATGCAGATGTTACGTTCCACTAAAACATACATATGCAGCAGCGGTATTCAAGGGGTTAAAAAAATATTCAGCCATATCTGTCCTGTGGGATTTCTTAAGTGGTCTCATAAAATAAACAAAATTTATGTCTGAATAAATTTGAATCTGATTACCCAATGCGGAGACATCTTGTAGCCTGTACATTTAAGAATTAGATTCATTATAGGTATTTACATAATGGCTTTTGGGCCAGCCTAGATCATTGATGTGCTGAAGATGCCCAAAATGAATTATGAATCATATCTGTCATAATAATGGATCCACACCCTTCGGGATAATACAATCAGGAGCCGTGTCTCCTTTTTTATGAAGGCAGAAAGCCTGAGTTTGAGTAATGCAGCAGAAATTGTATGAGGGACACAGGCTGTCATGGTTTTCATGGATAAACTACGTGTCGGATTGTCTTATTGTGAGCCATTCAAAGACATAATTGACCCCTCAGGGCCTGGATAATGGTACGGCTCGTGAACCCCCCGTCACTTTCTGCCATGTATCCAACCCAAGGCCGTGCAGAACTCAAGGAAAATGACAGTTTTGGTGAGCACTCTGTGGTACTTTTACCACAGTAAAGAAGCCAAAGGCCATGATTCACTCATGTATGCAATTTGAAAGATTACTGACACTAAGCGGTTTAGCTTGATTTTTTTTTTTTTCCCTTCGTTTTTTTTAAGAGCTCATCAGCTTCCATCAAAATAGTTTGCGCTTGATTTATTTGAATTATATGTCTTTGGAATTCAGTATGTAGAAAATATATATAATGAAGTAGATGGAATTATCAGTCAGTACTATTTTTAGATATTTTTGGATATAGTCAAAGGGTTAGAATGCCATTAAATTTTCCATTTGTTTTTTTATAGTTTTATTTTTCTTTTCTTTTTTTCATTTTTGGTTGGACATCCTCTCCCTGACATCAGAAGCTGGAATAATTAGAACAATTTGCTTTTCATAGAAGCGCTTGCTTCTCAATTCCTGCTTGCACACATGATATTCCCACTGTTGTCCAAAAAAAAAGAGTTTAATATCTGCGCAACGGTCGAGGACGTACGCCGCCATGTGTTTGTCTTTCCAGTCGAATAACAGACCGCTTGAACTTCTCCCTGTCTCTGTTATGATTTCAGCCACGCCATTTGCAGTTAAAAACCTGTGAATGACCCCTGGCTAATTTATTTGAAACTTTTTTTTCCCCCTCCCAAACAAGTCCATTTTACACAGGAACACACAGATGACTGGGATAAAATCAAGGCTTGTGTAGAAGTGGAACACGGAACTGCACCTCACTTTGTGTGCGTGCGTGCGTGTGTGTGTGCGCCTAGTCCAGGAATGGTCTTCAACAAACCATTCTAAGGGAAAAAAAAAAAAAAAAGTTGCTTGTAGTCTCCTTGAGACAGCTTTTTGAAGTTTGATTTTAGCTCTAAACCCTTAACAAAAACAGGCCAATGTAGCTGTAAATTTGCATAACAATTTCAAGATGGCGGAAAGGAGGGGAGGCAAGGTTAACATCCACAATGTGCTTCAAAGGGCTCTCAACACAGTCATCATCCTTCAACATGCCTAATCGCGGGCTGCAGATTTATAGCGTTGTTTCATTCCTGCGTCTGATACCACAGACCCCCAAAATAGGACACGGTAGACCAGAGCTGCACAACAAGTGGTCGCTCCATTTCAGGGTTTCGCCCCAACTTCTGCTCTTAATTACTTACTTATTTTTTCTTTCAGTCGTTAGCTACAGCTGCAGAGTGCATGTGTGTCCTGAATTTACAGTGGTCTGATATAGGAGTGGGCCAGCTTTGGTGTATAGAGCTGTTTGGAAAAACAGACCCAGGGTAACAGGTTGGACCGAAAACCAGTGTGCATCAAGGCCCGGAGTTGTGCTCCCCTGCCAGAAAAAAAAACATTAAACAGATTAGAGAAGGAGTGGTTTTATTTGATTGGAGGACCAATGGGAGTATACGTTACTGAAGGCGAGCACTGATTGGTCATTATAGGAACACAATGGAGTGGACTGATAAATATGTTTAACTTGTATTTCATCTTTTTTAAAGTTTGGATTCTGGTATCGCCTTTAGTGGCAGGGATGTTATCGGGAGAATTTATATAACAAACCCTGTAACTTCCTGAAAATATTTTCCACAGAGCTGAGGTGGTGCATGAGTGGACAATAACCCTGGCATTTTCATTTCAAAAGATGTGCACACAGTTCGTAACATTTAAAAAGCAATTTGGTTTTGCATTGTGGTTAAGGCGCTCACCTTATATTTAAATGTCTCTACAGGAGTTGTTTCAGGGGTACAGTGTATACATTACGCCAACATCAAAAGCGTTCCCCCG
Source organism: Synaphobranchus kaupii (assembly GCA_029718625.1). Classification (NCBI taxonomy): domain Eukaryota; kingdom Metazoa; phylum Chordata; class Actinopteri; order Anguilliformes; family Synaphobranchidae; genus Synaphobranchus; species Synaphobranchus kaupii. The sequence goes on along the minus strand of CM056379.1, from coordinate 110,846,051 downwards.
GCCCCTCGTTTCCAGGTCTGCTCTTTGTCATGTGACGAGTGTACTGTCACTCTACGGATGTAGGGCGCTAGCATGTGACCAACCCCATTGAGTGTTTCCATGGAAACGGTAGCTTGGACATCCCTGCGATCTTTTGAAGAATGAAAAATAGTTGGGCGCAATTTTTTTCTGTTGTCATTTACAGGCTCATTCACAATGGTGTGTAAAGCTAAACCGCCAAGCTGACAGTGTTAGTGTACCTGCTTTCTTTCTTTCTTTCTTTGTAATTATGAGTAATTGAAGTCTCTCTACTTCCCCAACTCAAGGTCATCCACGCTGCAGAGTTTGTTCCCCTTCATGGCAGCTGGCTACCATGAACGAGAAGGCCATGCAGATGTCATACTTTACACAGGGAAACACTATTTATTTAAGCCGTGTGCATAGCAAGGATTTTCTTTTACATTTTATTTTTACTTAAATTTATTTTCTTTTTGGGGTGGGGTGGGGTGGGGTGGTCAGATTACTTCAAAGAGTGAGAACACTGGAATTTACAGTCATTCCTTTGCCTATAAAATGGTAGTAATATATTAAATGTCTGCTTTATATTCCCTTCTTCCTGTTTTAAAATATTGGTTGTCCAGCTTCTTCTTCTTCTTTTTTTTTGTAGAATAATATTATTTTCACCAGGTATTGATTATTTCCTTCAGCATTTTGAGTCATCTCTCTAAGTACATTTGTGTTGTGTTCTTGAGAAGTGAAGCTCCGTGTTGGGTCAATTAGTGGACTCCACATCCTGACATTTAGCTGTTAATATGGCTGAGGTCTCGTGTGTATGGCACATAGTGATTTATGCTCTACTGGACCTTGGAGCCTAGAAGCTACTAATGAACCCAGTACATCATGAGACACTGGCATTAGTTTGAGATAACTTCCACTTTTGTGTTTAACAAGTAGTGGCTGTCGAGCTCCTACCGTATGTAAAAAGAATGCCGTAATCGAAGACCGTTTATTTTCTCATTTCAAGGAATCCGATCAAAGAAAGTTAACACATGAAAGGATGTTAACGGTTTTTAAAAGACGGTTTAAAAATGTAACGGAGACAACAACCTGCCCTTGTTAAAAAACTAAACGGTTCCACTTGCATTCTCGTGAGCAGGTGAAATGGCGAGACAAGTTGATTTTATTGGCAATGAAACATTAGCTGAAATTAGATTGGGTAAAGGACACAACTTCAAGGTACCATGGTTACCATTCTCACAGGCTTTACAATGAAGCAACAAATCCCTTTCATCAACAAAAAAGCAGCTCAGAGCAGTCATATAATAATAATAATAATAATAATAATAATAATAACTTTATTTATAAAGCACCTTTCTGGCAGACAGCCCAAGGTGCTCAAGCATAGAACATCATACAGGTACATTCCATACCATCATGTAAAAAGAGTTCATACACAGTAAATAATAAAGTAAGAATACAGACATGGGAAAAAAACAAGAAATATAGTAGCATTAAAAACTGAAAATACAATTACAAAACACTGGAAAATGCAAGCCTATAAAAGTATGTATTTTAAATGTTTAAAGTTGTGCTTTAACCCTTGTGTGGTGTTTGGGTCTGTGGGACCCGTATTCAATGTTTACTAAAAGAAAAATGATACAATTCATAATTTTTTCAACCTGAGACTCATTGGCTTTGGCTCATTTTCTGTGATAAACATGTAAAAGAACACAAAAATCACATTTTATCACAAAAAACAAATATCACTTTTATTGATAAATGTGATCTAGCAGAGGTAAATGGTCAATATTAACCATATATGCTGTCTATATTGCTTGTAATTGAGATAAAGTCAATATCTGTTGTGGGTCCACCAGACCCGTGAACACTGGGTGAGTAACAAAAACACGGACACCACACAAGGGTTAAAAGAAGAAACTGAAACTGCAGATCTAATGTTGGCTGGAAGGCTGTTCCATAGTCTCGGGGCTTTTACTGAAAAAGCTCCATCTCCCTTGTTTTTTCATTTTGTTTTTGGAACAGCCAACAAACCCTGATTAGTCAATCTAAGAGGTCTCTGTGTCTGATATGGGTTCAAAAAAATATATTTTTGTTGGAAGACATTTGTCTCCAAAGTGTACTATGCATACTACCCTGAGATGACAATGAGCACAAATACCTGTCGTTCACACTATAGGCAAAACAGAACTTACCTGTGGACATATTATTGACCCATTCAACCACAGGCTCTCTATGTATTTATTTAAATAGATATTGTGTTTTAATTTCTGTCATAGTCGCACTGTTCCATAACAGTAGTGGTTTCCCGTCTAACACTAATTTAGCTAAAATTTGACACACAAGTGCTTTTCTCAGCCCAGAACCAATCAAACGGTTCATATATTTATTTTTTATAATTCCATTTACAGACAGGTTGGGGGAAAAACCAATTAGTCAAAACCGCTAAATGAATTGCTGAGCCTTTAACAGGTGAATCCAGCTGAACTGACCTCTTTAGGTCACAGGTGCATTACGTATGATAGTACAAATTAGATTATCTTCTATTTGTATTGTGCACAATTTTAAGTGCATTAAATTTAATTACATTACAAGTGCTCTGAAAATCCCTTAGAAAAATGCATCTATAAAAAAAACATATATATTTACAGAAAATGCAATTGCAGGCAAAATCGTTTGTAGGCTTGTGAGGATTATGGTGCTGAACATGTCTATTACAAATAGCTTTGCAGGGCATTAACCGTGTGGCCATAAATTTGCCGGAGGGCATGAAAACAAATCCAACAAACTGACTATTCCTCAAGTCTGATGTGAGCACCAGCGTTCAGTTTTATTGCACCATTATAACAGAAGAAGTGGGAACTAGCGGTTACCTCAGACACCATCAAAACATCAGTCCTATTTTTTCATGGTTGGACATTTTCTTGATTTGTTTTTGGACGGCTTGTTCTGTAGGGAATAACTGACAAAGCACATTGGTAACATCAGCCAAATAAGTCCTTTTTGAAAAGGGGGAGAGGTATTCCAAAAAAGCAGGATAAACAAGTTTGCCAGATAATAATCCAAACTAATACCTTGAAATAACCTCAGAAACATTCTTAAATATCAGCTGCTAACAATAATCTATGATTAAATCACACTCCTAAACCAGAATCTAGTACATTTTCATTGACTGAAATCTCACTAATGTGACGATACAGCCTTGTGACTGAAATATCACTAATGCGACGATACAGCCTTATCGTTCTCAGAGTTATCTGGATAACTTGATCATCCTGTTTTGTAGAATATCCCCATGACTGAATCAAATGCCAGGCATCAAAACCACGGATACAGGGGGCATATCCATAAAGAGTTTAAGAGTAGTAGTGCGGATCAGCCTTTTGATCCCAGATTTTGATTCATTATGGATACGGTTAAGATTTGGATGGAGGGAAATCTGATCCTAAATCAGTGTTCCTACTTGGATGCATTATGAATACATATATATATATCTGTAGTACATGGTCTGTAAATGGCTACATATGAACTTGATCAGAATCAGAGTTTTGTAAAATTAATGGAAAAGAACAATAACCACTGGAGTAAAATAGGTAAGAGCTATTCATAAATTATTATTATTACTATTATTATAACAATATTATTGTAACAAAAACAATAATAATAATAATTTTGAGCTGTATGGTACATATCTTAAAAGCAATGAATGAGTTTATGGCCTAACTTTGTAGCTTCTCCTGGCATTGAGCTTCTCAATCATAACATATCTGGCGTGATATCATTATTTTGAACGTCTTGGTGACTATTACATATACTGTACATAGACATGGCTAGTTTACCACACTATTAGGCCAGATTGTCAATGAGTTCTGTGTTAAGTGGGTTTAGAAATTACACTACACGCGTGCGTTTCCATTAGCAAGCCTCTAGAGTGTGCAGAAGTGCACATTTGGCATGTTAAAACTGTCTCACTCTCCCAGTTTACATCTGTCTGTTTGCTCAGCTAATAACTATCCATAATGACTTATATACTGAAGCTGTGCTGCTTAATTAGGCACCAGGATATGTACCAGAGCCATTCAGGCTAAGTGGCTTGTTCAATAGTACTTAGCTAGTAGTAATTAGCTGTACCTCAACTTGGAATTGAACCCGCGCCTACCATGTTAGAATTGATCTTCATACTGCTGCCAAAATGGGTAACATCTACCTGGGTAACGTCTACCTCAACGTCCTGGACAACATGCTCCTCATTAACTGGACAAATGAAGTGAGGTGGGCCAGAACCATCTCCTGAGTTCTCATACCTTTAAACTGTCTGGTCTCCTGTGCATTTAAGATGGAGGAATAAAGTACTAAGGAATAAAGTTTGGATTTTGAAGACAAAATGGTCAGCTGTGTGAATACCAAGGGGCCAAAGGTGTCAAGGGTGTTAACTTCAGGGCCGGATATAATGTTGTCCTCTGCTGATATATATGATTTGTGCTTAAAAATACAGTTTCCTCTTTTGGCTCCATTCATACAGTATTTGACAGAAAAAATAAATACTTTCACTCATATATCGATGTTAACTCAGTGCATTACAATAAATTAAAAAATGAATACTTATTATTTTTCAGTGGGCAAATATTTTTTCTGTGGTCAGATATTATTGGTTTTTATTATGCATGTCTATGGTATCTCCAGATGCACTCACAAACTTCAGTGAGTTTCAAACTCAACCAAGACCCTACTCCCTTTATTTTAATTTGCTTTGCAATCCCACTGGCTAACAGCGTGTATACGACACACAGCTCTCTAAAAACCTGGCTAGGCAGTACAACCGGAAAAGGAGTACAGGTCATGCACCTTTGCGGCATCCTAAAGCCGGCTTGGATTTGCTCTATCATAGGCCATTTGGATTTTATTAATATTTTAATAAAGCCTTCGCATTACATTGTGCAACACACTGTCTTCGTTTGACGTGAACAGACAAGACATTTTAATGTCTTGAATTTCTTGAATTTCCCGGGCTGTACCTGAAATTAATTTACTACAATAAGAGAAGACGGGAGTAATATCATTCCCCAACAACAACAAAAAAACACAAATATGATGACTCATTATGCGTGTAACCATGGTAGAAGAGATTTTACACTGTTAGAAACACCTATATCATAACATAAAATTGTAAATTGTGGGGAATAGGTTGCAAGTTATTGAAATCAGTCCAACTTTTATGACTTTATGACTTTATGCTCTGTTGTAATGCAGTTAGATGTTTAAACAAACGTTTTGGAGAAAACTGCAGGAAGGCAGGCAAAGGAGACATGATGGCGTTGCAGTAATATCACCTTATATCATATACTATATCATATAATAATATCACTGCTCTTATTAACTTGAGAGAGTATCTACCCCAGGAGGGCAGAGGTCTCAGCTGGAAGGACTCAATGTAATGGAAACTATTTTGGAATAAATGCAGCAGATCTGTCACAGATGATTGAAAGCACGTTGACATGCACAATTTTGTCAATACGGACCAGGCTAACCAGGATTTGAAATACTCAGAAGTGAAATCTTCATAATGTCCACACTGTCTGTCAAGTGTCAACTTATAACTATTCTCAGGAAAGATACCTATAGCTAACAATGCGTTCCTGTTGAGTTGGATGTTCTGAGTGAGTATGACACCCTTTGTCTTAACTTATGTTTAAATCTACACGATACACGGAGCTATGAACATGCAATAAATGAGCTGTGTTTGATCTTGCATGTATAACATTATCATTCCGTTATACTGTCAGTCTAAGACTGTCAAGTTTAATGTCACTCTTATAGCTGATTCAGTATGCCAGACTGCCAACGTAGACAGGCAAGGCTGTTATGCGTCTGCTTAATATTGAAAACACAGGGCCAATGATAGACCTTAAGAGGTTAGTCTGTCAAATGTCAGTTTTGCTATAGACTCCAGTGTACAGTGCTATAGTTTGCTATAGACTCCAGTGTACAGTGCTATAGTTTGCTATAGACTCCAGTGTACAGTGCTATAGTTTGTTATAGACTCCAGTGTATAGACCTTGTGATTGAAACTCACTGGAACTGTAAGCGTAAGAGCATTAAAGGTTGAAAGCTCTTTTACAGGAGAGCAGTTGTCTGTTCCAGAAAGCAGGATTACTGAGTTAGCTGGATAACTGCACTGCGTAAAACCTAGAACCTTAAAAGATCTGGAACATGGACTGAAGTAAAAAAGAGTTGTTCTGGGTTTTACTATCCAGCTAACTCAGTAATCCTGCTTTCTATAACAGGCCCCAGGGAGTTAATCTCCTCAATCAGGCCTAACTCCATATGCATTTGCTCATCAGGACGAAAAGAGATCAGAGCAGCTGTTTTAAAGCATCCCTTTGTATAGAGGATTTATTGAAAGCAAAGCCTCAGATTGCGTGATATGGGATAATTACAGCTCGCCTGATTTTAATTTTTGCCACATTTTCACCCTTGTCCTTGTCAAAGCAACTGATTGCCAAATTAAATTTAAAAAAAAAACGTTATCATTAATAACTTTTCTAGTGTAATTTATGAGTAGGAGCAAAGTATACCCCATATAGATTTGATGAAGCAGGGAAGTTGCAGATTTCTTTGGTAGCCAATACCACAGTTCAAGAGCTGAAACATCTTGCTGAACAAAACATCTTGTTTTAGACACTTCTCATTCTATACATATGTAAAATAGTGCTATTTTGTTTGTTTGAAGAGGTAGGCCTATTTAATGAGAAACTGAAGGAACGGCAGTATTGGAGACTAAATACACATTCTCAATTTACTCCACGCATACGCTTTTGTAGTTTTCAACTCTCTTTTTTACCATTCAATATATTAGCCTTAGGAAATGTTTGTGGTAAGAGAAAATGACCAATAATGTTCTGAATTGCCCTCAAGCACAAAGCTGCTGTGTGTAAAAATGTACCGTGTGCAATATCTTTGTTGGATTGGCAGTCAAGCCTCTTCTCATAACAAATTATAATCAGCCAACGGCAGCTTTAAGTAAAGCAAACCCCATTGTGGCTGAATAATGGAGCAGCACTAAATTAGAGAGAAAGAGCGCGCATAGACTGAATCGGCTCCCTGTGTGTACGCTCTCAGCAGAAATTGATTGCAGGTCAGTGTTTGGTGTAAAGGTGCTGATTGCTGTTTATTTAAGATGTTTGGGTCTATTACAGTGAAGTGCTGCCGTCATTCGTGGCGATAGTGAGGCTGTAAAATCCTGTCCTCTGTTTGTCCGCAATAATAAAATAGGGTTGATATGGTCGTGATGTCACCTCATACAAAAACAGAGAAGAGGTCCACCAATCACAGAGGACGTTGATATTAATTAATAGAACAATCAACGGTAGGCTAATTCCTGGATGCTTTTTAAAATGTTGGTGAATGTTAGAATGAATGTCAAAACATTATTCATCAGTCATTACAAACAAGAACTTGTTTATTCTGTGAGCAAAATAGTGCCCTTACGCTGAAATAAGTCACTTTGATTCCCATTCAATCCAGAACACAGTTTTGTCTGCATGATTTGCTTTTCTTGCACAAAAAAAAAAATATTTTTAAACATTGCGATTTTTAACCATTAAGTATCAATATATTACACTTGCATTGCACTGAGAGAGTGTGCTCAGTTGATTGACTGAATCCCCGTCTCCCTGGGCGACCCAACAGCCAATTACGCGTCACCCTGTGTGGTTGTCGACCACAGTCGGCACTGGCACAGTCTGTGTTCAATACCAGCCAGTACCATGCCATAGTTGCCATACTCTGGGACAGTGCCTTAAGGATGGGCCACCCAACTGCCCAATGTTGTCCTTTCAATACCTTTCAATCTCATGCAATAAGCATAATCATGTGATTCTGTTGATATACACTATGGGCTTGATTTACTAAGACCTTTAGCATGTGCAAAACCTTTTAGCGCACGCAAAACCAATAACATGACCAATGATTGGTCATGGTATTTATTTTTGCGCCAACCATTGGCCATGTTATTAGTTTTGCGTACGCTAAACGGTTTTGCGCATGCTAACGGTCTTAGTAAATCAGGCGCTATGTGTATTAATGATCAAATCATAAGCGTTCTTCTGCACGAGATTGGCTGTTGTAGAATCCTTTTTTGCACATGAGTCCATGGAGAACATTTTTGTCATGGTAGCTGAATGGAGTTGTTGTGCAGTATGTGCTAGCTCCAATTTCAGATGTTCAGATGTGAAGGATGTGGTTGTGACACATTCTTTTGTTGACGGTCCAGTGTAAGTGATTGCTCATCTGCTAAGTGTTAACTTCGGAAAGTTTATCGGCACATGCAGTCCCCAGCTCCGATCCAAGATTTTGACGTGCTCCGTCTTTGGATGGTTGTTTTATATTCCACATTTGTTCAATTAAATTAGCTTCTTTATAGTATCGTCAGTGTGTAATTGCACTTTGACGTTGTGCTATTAAATTACATGATGACTGAACCCTGTGAAAACAGCACTTTGAAATACAGTATTATTATCAGTTTTAAGTACACACTCCATATGCCATCGACCTAGCCAGTGTGTTAACATGCATTTACTTTATGAAATTTCTAAATTCTTCTTTTATTGGAGTCTAGGGCAGGGATCTCAAACTCAAATCTTGGTGGGCCGCTGTGTCTCCTATAGATTTTTTATGTGTTCCTGCACTTAAGTGCTTAATTTAAGTCATTGATTGGCTAAAAAGTGTCTGCACACCTTGTTTCTAAGGCCTAAATACTGTGCTACCGACTGTTTTATGCCTCTAACGTAGTACAGGTTATAAACAACATATCCTCTCTGTGTTTAATCATTTAAAGTTTCCCCCCCCCCTCTCTCTCTCTCTCTCTCTCTCTCTCTCTCACACACACACACACACACACACACACACGTACCTATACTGTACTTCAAATCGAGTTTGTGCGTACATGTTTGAAACCGTTACTGTGTTTAGTGTGATGAGAGGGTTTGCAGCATGTGGAGACTTAATTAACTCATCTGAGTGACTCCGCTTCCTCTCGTCCAAGTAACCAAAATGATGTCCAGTGGGTTCAGTTCAGCAGTCTGGTTTACCTGCAAACTCACATTCCACTATGTCAGTAATAAGATGAAGGATTACATGAAAATAGTCTCACCAAAGAATACCCTGACGTGCCATGGTCATGGTCCTATAAATATTGAATCCAAAACAAAGCATTGAACAGAAATGATTACTGGCATATTTCAATGTCGTGTTCAAGAATACGGTTTTGTGTGCAATTACATCAAGGAGATTTTGAGTAGATTTCTGCAGATGATTTTAAATCTCCGAACAGTCATCTAATCTACCTAGGCCTGCAATTCCCTTTCTGAAAATGCTGAACAGACTGTCTATAACAAAGGGTGCATTTAAATCACCTGTAAAATGGTTTATGACTTCATTATGCTCCACGAGAGACAAAGAAAGCACAATAATGGCCGTGTTAATCTAAGGCCAACACAAGAAAACCATCGATTGTTCTCAGACATAACATTAAACACTAGTATGTGCAAAAAATCTATAAATACCGTGTCAAAGGTTCAAGGCTTAAGAAACACTGACCACTTCTGAGACAGTAATTTAACTGAACTGTCAGCAGCACATTTATTTTGTCTGGAAATGACAAAATGGCTGCCAAACATGATTCCAGAGATTGTCGCCCAAATTTTCTCAGCTCTGTATTTTGTGTCTCCAAAGAAAGTTGTTAGATTTTTTTTTCTTTTTTTTTTGCAACTCAATTTCAAAATGTGTGATCCCCCTGGTAAATCAGGAATAACTTGAGAAAATGCATGACAAATACAAAATAAGTGAGATGAAAATCTTGAGTTCACTAAAACATGCATTAGGCACAT
>CM056379.1:110806561-110835667 GCA_029718625.1 Synaphobranchus kaupii | reverse complement strand
GACTAAAACATGCATTAGGCACATATCCTCCATTGTGTTTTTTACACAACCAAAGGGAAACCATGAGGTAATGTTACCAGCATGTTTGTATGTGACATGCCTGGAGCATGATGTTGACATGACTGAACTTATTTGTAACAATAAAAATGTATTGTACGTCAAAGGTCAAAGGTTAGGAGAACCTTGGGTTTATACCCCAGGGTCCTATCATCCCTCCTGTAGAAGTATCTGAGCATTTCCTGCTAGTCATCCACACCCCCTGACCTTCACTTCCAAGCCAAAACAGCCAGATGTTCCCCCTATTCTCCTGTCCCGTCAACAGGAGCAATAGTGTCATGTCCCACTAGTAGGAATTTTAAAAGTCTCCTTTTATTTCCCAGACACGATGACAAAACCTCAGATTTCCAACAAAGGGAGAAAAAAAAAAGTGTCATCCAGACCAGATGTCTGAGAGTTCTTCTTCGTTTCCCTCTCCTCGGACTAGGTGAGTGTGTAACTACGTGTGCTTCCGCAACACCGTTCAACAGCCAGACCTGTCAATCACCTGCTCACAACTCAGGTAGACGAGGCTGGTTTGGTAAACTGGGCAAGCGGTTATCGTCCAGTCTCCAGTCTTACGAACATTAGCCGTGTCTGAAGCAACATTGCCTCCAGTCTTACTAACATAAGCCGTGTCTGAAGCAACATTGCCTCCAGTCTTATTAACATTAGCCCTGTCTGAAGCAACATTGCCTCCAGTCTTACGAACATTAGCCGTGTCTGAAGCAACATTGCCTCCAGTCTTACGAACATTAGCCGTGTCTGAAGCAACATTGCCTCCAGTCTTACGAACATTAGCCGTGTCTGAAGCAACATTGCCTCCTGTGTTCATTTACAAATTAAGGGCAAAATAAAAGGGGATATATGTGAGAAATTTTGATTATTAACGCTAAGCCTGTTCATTGAGAACGGACTGAATTATGTAGCTGAGACTCAACCATCCTTCATGTGTAAGAGACTGTTTCCACACAGAAATTCAGATGTATAAAATAAGAGAATCTACGTTCCTCTGCAAACGCTGGACACCATGCGTACGTAATGTTTGGAGTCAGTGTGATATGGCGACACCGTGTTCAAAAGGCAGAGGGAGAAAGTGCAAAACTTTGCGTAAGCAGATTTCCGACTTTCTCCCTGAGCATTCTTTTACGCATTCTTTTACGCAGAGTTTTATGCATGTGGCCCCAGATGCCTCAAAGTTTTTGCTGAAGATGTTTTTTGCGTCACACGTGAGACAGAGTTCAGCACAGAACAAAGAAGCCTTGTTGAGAACGACCAGAACATTAATGGCCAAGGCCGCTAGACTCACTCTTTGCCACACTCAAGCAATACAGTAAGACAGAGCACTACTACCACAAGCATAAAAACCCATCCGTGCACATGCAGGCTTTCTTTGGAACTTTGAACCTCCAATGAAAAATCCATTAAAAATAATAAAGAAACATTTTTAATTGTTTCACAGCTCCTGGACAACCGTTGAAGCGCATCCATTTCTCTTGACAGACTACAAGCCATACAGTATTACAGGAGAGAGCTTGTGCTAAATAATCAAATTATTATTTGTATTATTGTACAAGAATTTGTCACAATATGCTTTTCAGTGGTAGGCCCAAACCCCAAGCTGAGGTGGGGATCAATGGGGATCGACTGAAAAAATATATATATATTTTTTTTTTTTCTGATGCTGTCTTCCTTCACAACACCAACACTGCAAAGTACTAACGTAAATGTAAGAATTTTCCAGGTGTAAAGCCTTAGCTGACCTGTTAAATAATAAAAGAAAATGTGACAGAACCATTCTCTTCTCCTCAGACTGAGGCTCTGGCATTTAGCTTACCTTGACCAATCAGGAGCAAACACATGACTTCCTGTTCCAGATGTATGCCTGCTCCTGGTTTGATCCTTTCCATTAAATTACAGGCACTTTACTTTTTATATGCGTGAACAAAGTTTAGACGCACTTTTCTGCGTCCTTTCCATTAGCAGCTGACCCAGTTCCGTGTTCCCGCAGCAAATGGCAGTGATGGAGCACTCATGCATTATTGAAAATTAAAGTTTAAACTAATTTTCTGCTGTTCACTGCTCTGAGGAAGGTGGCAATGCACTTAACTTGTCCAGGCTGAGAGGTTGCTTCCAACGTTAAAAGTCATGTTGCTAAATCGGGTTGCCGGGCAATGTAAGATTGACTTCCCTGGTCCTTTCCCAGGAAAACTAATGTCTGCTTCTCTTAAAAGTTCAGGTCCATATAAAAATACAATATACAGCCTAGTTACATCTGTAATATTCACATGTAATATTTTTAGATATACTCTAGAACGCCGCATAGTTAATGAAAATGCGCTACATAATAATTCATAATAGCTTTGTTGGAGTGGAAGTTCAATTCCTCTTTAAAATAAAGCAGAACACGGTTGTTTTCTTAAAAAATATTAACAAAGTAACTAGCTCGACATATTATAAGGAACTCTAGGCCAAAATCTACAGTATGTTACCAGTTATGTATTTTTGCTACATGAAATATCAATAGGTGGTCCACTTAATGAGAGAGAGAGAGAGAGAGAGAGAGAGAGAGAGAGAGCGAGATGAGAGAGAGTGAGGGGTTGGGTGAGAGAGAAAGGGATTGATGGAGAGGGGGAGAGAGGGAGTGTGGGGGGGGGGGGGGGAGTGAGAGAGAAATGACAATGCTTATACCCTTCAAAATAAAGAATGCATGACATCGGTCAGAAAAAAAGCATAATTTGAGTGGTTTGAAGAACAAAACTTATCATCCTGCTCATTTACAGCTGAAGAGTGCCATGTATTGCCATTGTCATAGTTGCAATGAATAAGAATACATTCAGTGCAGTAGCAGAATGCTATATGATAATTACTACTTGGCTGATAATGTTGTTCTGCCTTGGCTAGGGCCAGAAGCACTACCAAGGATTTTGGTCCCCATACAAATGATCGTACATTGGGGCCTACCACCTCATGCCACCCCAAGAAAAATAAACCATTAGTTTTATTAGTACATTGTAAATAAAATATCATATTAATGTCAATTTCAATAACTGACGAATATCCCATGATCTAATATTTTTGAGGGCCCCTATCAGTCAGGCCCCTTGGAATTGTCCTAACCCCCGACACCCCCAAATACGGCACTGCTGGGACCCAGCCTACCACACCCCCAAATACGGCACTGCTGGGACCCGGCCTACATTCATAGTGATTGATTTTGCCAGCGGACCAATTTCACAACCGAGGACTTCACCCTGTATTACTACAACTGTTAAAAGCAAAATTACCAGCAGTTTTCTGGATGATGCTGATAAGAGTAATCATTATTAACCTCACCCCAATGGGGGGGGGGGGGGGGGGGGGGGGGGGCGCACAATCTGCAGTAAAGCAAGAATAATTACCACCACTAATCTATTATGTGCTAAAGCCAGACAGACTCAAACGACCCACATTTGTTGTGGCAAATTGACTTTTAAAAAATGAAAATAGTATAATGTATTTATTTGGTTTGGCGTCACTAATATCCAAATAGCTTACATATGACCCTTTCTTCTACACTTTTTTCCCCAGGGGTAATAGTTCACTCACACATAGCTAGTGTTCCCGGGTTTTCTGCAGCATGTGTAGAGAGAGCTGATGCGTTTTCCCCAGAAAAATAGTGCAGCATTACGGCGATGCGAACTCTCCTCCGTTTGTGAGATTGAGGAAATTGATCTGTGCAGTTTGGCATTGAGACTCTAGCTGGGTGCAGAGTTAACTGCAGATTGTAGCATTTTGAGTCTTTTTCCATTTCCCAGAAGGCCATGAAACCTGAGGACATGACAGCTCAGTTGATCATCGCTTTTGATGGTTTTTTTTTGCCCACCGACACTGAACAGACGCCAGGGGATGAGCTGATCACATGACCACGGTCCGCTGGTCCTGGAGAACCTCACAGTAAAAGGGCAGGATTTTGGCAGCCATGCCCCCCCCCCCCCCCCGACACACACACACACACACACACACACACACACACCCTTCTTATAGGCCCGTGTGCAGATGGAAATAATTCCTAAAGGGCAAGAGCTGAGTGGCAGACTCATTCTTGAGGTCAGAGGTCATCGTATTGCCGATGCACGCCCCGTTATGACCAACGCAATTCCCCACCTGCTTTGATGCCGGGAGGAATTTCTCCTGTGGAATGTGTGAGATGTCAAAGGTCAAAGGCACGTGCCTGGAGGTGGGCACTACTGTACACTCATAATTTAACCCACATGTTTAATTTGAAGGCCCCAATAGATTTTTTCAGTTTTGATCCTGCCATGTGTGGCTTATTCATTACAAAGGAATGATGCGATCGCCTGTTATTGTCGTTTTTTTTTAACAACGGAATCTTGTCATGTTCAGATGAATTGGCCAGTAGTAGACCTGGGTCTGCTGTAGGATTGCTGGAGGTTCTGTCATCAGACAACATTTAAGCACTGCCAGGAGAGACATACTTTACATTAAAAAACAACCGTCCAGTATAGAGAACTAATATGACTACAATAAAATCTAATTGATTAGGATCTATTCCATCTTTAAAAAAAGCCATGATAGTGTTCTCACGGCATCAGTCCCATGCATGATTAAAAAGGTTAAAGTTAAAGTTAATCTGCAAATAAAGAGGCCTCTTTATAGATGAAAGAATGTACTAATCCGGGAATAGCCACTGAGATTGTGGTGGGTCCGTTTTGAATTCTAAGCATCACCCTAATATAAAAGCCTGATACCACCGTGTAAAAGGGTGACCGCAGACCACCCATTTTAAAAACCACATTAGAACCTTCTCCAGTGATTTCATTTCCACTCGAGCGGCGCATCCAATTTGGCTACGAGCACTGCAATGGGCCCGATTCCCCGTTCCGACTTCGGCAGTGACCAAAATTCTCAGACCTGCAAATCATCATCGCATGCCAGTGCTTGACGTCAGTTTTTGTGTTTCATATTCCAGGAAAGACCAGGTCCAAATGAGCCAGCTTACCAAACAAAGCCAGATTCACGTCAAGTCTCGCTGCAGACCTCTGGAAGGTGCGTTCAAAATCGAATTAAGATTAGGAACACCCAAAATGATCAAGCAGAAAAACCTCACGTAACGTTGGGGATGACGACACGTGCAGTGGAATAAGAACAGGGCCTAGAGAGGAGTGATTGGCAGGTGGGCTGGTCCAATGACATGAGGTTATGTGAGGAAGGAACCTCCCCCAGACCTCAGAACATTGACCTATTTAATATCACTCCTGCGGTCAGAAATAGGGTTGAGGGTTAAAATTGAGTTAGGGTTAGGGCTAGGGAGACGGTAAGTGGTAGGGTTGAGGGAAGATTATAGGGTTATGTTTAGGAAGTAGGGAAATGGTTAATGCATGGATTAGTCTCTGATTTTGGATGATCCCATTTTTCATTTCCATTGTCAAACTCTAGCAGTAACACAGTGCATTGCAAAATTAAATCCTGTCCCACTCAATTTCAGTAATTCCATGACTAGAAACCATTCGGCACCTGCAGCGCAGCTGTAAAACTGGTTGGGGTTTCGGTTCTTCTGTAACTGGAGTTTTCAGCGAGGTTGGCAGGTTTTGAATACTTGCCAAAAAAGAATAATATCTCTGTCATGTCCCGGGTATAAATCCACTGTACGGCCCTAGGTAAAGTTGTCCTCGTTTCCAGAGGAACTGCGGAGGGGCAGGGTGTTCAGAAGCAGCCAGCCGCCACAAGGACTCAGCCTTGAACGCAGTTTAATCCTCAGACCGTATACGGGCCTGGTCGTCTCTCATCCATATGCAGTACGGCTCTGAGCTATTGCTCGCCATTGACTGTAAGACTTGCTGTTACAAAAAAGGGAAAATAAAACCCTGTGACTTCCTGCATGCACTCTGGAGCTCTCAACTGTCTTCTCTCTACCATTCCATACGGCAGCTCTCTCTCTCTCTAAATAATAATAATAATACCTTGCATTTATATAGCGCCTTTCTCGATACTCAAAGCGCTTACAGTGATGAGGGGGAAACTCGCCTCTACCACCACCAATGTGTAGCACCCACCTGGGTGATGCAGTGGCAGCCATTTTGCGCCAGAATGCTCACCACATCAGCTGAGGTGGAGAGGGAGAGAATGATTATTAGCCAATTAAACTGGGGGATGGGTGGCAGATTGAAAGAGCCAGGTTGGGAATTTAGCCAGGACACCGGGGAAACCCCTACTCTTTGCGATAAGTGTCATGGGATCTTTAATGACCACAGTGAGTCTCTCTCTCTTATACACTCTCTCTCAATCCCAAATTATGAAGGACCTGTAAATGCATACAGTCTCTGACCATATTCTTGCCATTCAATCCAATAGGTACAGAACTTCAGTGCTGTGTCAGTGCTAGTCTTTGGTGTGTGTGTGTGTGGGGGCACTTGGTTGTATTGTTTTCATTGCGTGAAACAGTGACAGGACATAACGTAATGTCCCCAGTTTATTTCCCTTTCGCCAGTAATTCCAAGAGTTCATCAATCAGACCCAGGCAGAAGTGATAATCCTGAGCCAATAAATATTTTATCACGTGGAAGTCGGGCTATTTAATTTCTTTTTTAATGTTGATTTATGCCGCATCTGTTCCACTCAAACCGAGCTGTCAAAGTTAGTGTCCATTTCATCCTGCCGCACAATAGTGTTTCATTCCTTACGTACTCAAAACGGCGCCTGTGAAGTTTGAAACAGGCCAAATTGTGAGCGGATTTCCATCAGTAGTTCTCTCAAAAATGTGTTTGTGTATTTTGTGCCATTCACAAAGCTTTGAAGAAACACATTTTCCTACGAATAAATCAACGCGATTTAAAAGATAAAAAGAATATCTCACGTTACATTTTTTTTATATTTGATTCATGAGATGTCACGTTCCCTTTATGTTTTCGACATATGCCAGAGGTATGAGGTGTGCCCAGCGCACTTTATGGAAGATTATGAAAATCCATGTTCATATTTCAAAATGGTGTATACTCATTTTCCAAACTCTGCTTTCATAGAACACGCTACAACACGTGAGACTTAACCAAACACGCTAAGGCAAAGGAGGTGGTGCAGGGAATTAAAGAAATCGGCAGTTTGGGGAGGGGAGGAGGGGTCATTTGGGTGAGGTCTGTCATTTTACATTCAAAGGGAAAATGGGGGTGAAGACATGGAGCAAAAAGAAAGTATTTCAAGATGGAAGTAAAATAAAGATAACTGTGTCAAATGTGAGAGAGAAACGGGGGGAGGGTGTTAACAAAAAAGGTATACCCACCAAATAAATCTCAAAAATGTGTCTGTGGTACAGCCCCATTGATTGGGAATAAGTGGCTGAGACAGATTGGCCACAACCAAACACGGCCGACCCCCCCAGCAGGGTTGCCAGACTTGGGGATATACCCCTAAATGTAGGGTATTTTATAAATTCATGGGGGAATTTTTAAAGAAAAAATATAATATATGGGAGTCAATGATAGATGAGAGATTTTAAAATGAGGTATGGGGGGAAATTGTGAGAAAATTGTATGGGTTGAAGATGGGGGATTTGGGGGGGGATTAATTTAGGCATCTGGCAACACTGCCCCCCCAGTATATTCACTACGAAATATGAACCGTTGACAGCGAAATAACTGAACATCAGCAGAGAGAAAACATTATTTATAAAAAAAACAAAAAACGGTGATTCTGGTGGTTCTAACTCCCCGCCGTTTTATGGAAAAACATCCTCGTCGGCTGTGTTTTTCTCAGGATGCGATGGCTGTAGGGTTTGCAGTTTTAGGTTTTCACTGTAAATCTCTGTGGCGTGTCTCAAAGCCCTTCTGACGGACGATTAAGTGAACCACGACTGAACCGCTCGCTGTCAGCTTGTTTAATACCATTTCAGCTTTTTTTCCAAATGACTGAAGTTCATGCTCTCTCTTGTTTATTTTATTTTTTTATTTATGTAACCTTTATTTAACCAGGAATGCCTCATTGAGATCGAAATCTCTTTTACAAGGGAGACCTAACATAAAACACACGTTATCCAACAGAACAGTTGAGTATCATGTATTCAGAGGTTATAGGTTTTGATTCACAGCTTGGACACTGCCAGTGTGCCCTTGAGTACGATACATAACCTGGGTTACTTCCGTGAATATATCCACCCACATAAGTGGATTTTATGTAAAATAATGTAAGCTGTCAGCATTGCCCTGTACATGAGTGTCTGCTAAATGTCTAAAATGTAACTGTTTCAACTGTGTGAGCAAGTTCAAAAATTCAGAAGTGCGGGTTCTGTGGGATAAAAATGTGAATAAAAGACATGTAAATCGTCCGTCATTGTCATTTCACCTCCAGTCTCAGAACCTTTTTATTTTTCTAAACCTCTAAATGTTTTCTTTAGAAACCACAGAAATGTGGTTTGTGATTATTTTCCATTAAGCCTAGTTCAGCTGAAAGCTGTCGAATTCTCACACGTCTACTTTCAATAGAAAACAGACCCTTAATCTAATGTAATTGCTGTGAACACATCTTTCACAGATTTGACATTTAACATAAATAAAACACTGGTCGAATTACAGCGGGTGACGTGCTTTAAGTGCTATTTGCGAAACCGTAAGTGTGGTAAAAGCTGAATATTAATACATTTATGACACTCTTTCACAAGGACTATAAATCAAGCAACATGTCCTTCAGCGGAATTAATGATTTGAAACTCGTGTTCATTAACCAAAAAAATGATGCTGGCGGACACATATTCCCAAAATGGAATGTCAATATTTAAATATTCATTGTAATTTGCCTTTGTTTTACAGTAATATTTTGGGAGGGTTACGTATGTGAGAAGTCCACCTTGTAGTAAAATTAATGTTGAGTTCAGTCCCTCATATGATCAACCCTTCTGCTGGAAGAAGCAGAACATTCTACAAGCTCAGTTAAGCATATCCACAAATGCTGAGAGCAGCAATTTCTACAAAAAGTGTTATTGCTATTTAATCGTTAACTAAACAAATTATTTTCATAAAACAAAAAAAGTCTCTGGGTTCAAAAGGTTTTCATGTGGACTGGAAGAAAGCCATAATTACAGAGAATGCAATCTGAAAACAAGGCAAAGGCAAATGCACATATTTACTTGGAATTAATGTCTGCTTGTGAGTGCGGTTGCGTAAACAGGTTGTTGACGTTTACCACAGCTTGCCGCTTTGAGTTAAAAAAAAAGTCTAGATGCAGGCCCTGTCAAAGGTTATTAATGTTCAGTTTTCCCAGAATTCACAACTGTTTATGTGAAACATATGACGGTGGAAGCAAATAACTTAATACGACAAATGTCAGCGTGTGATCCTGGATATGCGGTGTGTGTGAAATGTGCCGTTTGCAGTTGAAAGCATGTGACTTTGACATTTATTGAATACAAATGATTTTGAAGCTGGGCCAAGACCCTGCTGGGTGTTTGAATATTCCTGGAGAACAAATTACTCAATTTGTTAAGTTATGTAAACTGAGATCCAGCGGTATAAAGGAGCCATGACTGGAAACAGAACAAAACATTTCAACAAAAAAACATTGGTGGTGGAGTCAGTTTTGGCTTGTAAACCATCATTGTGCAAAGAGTTAGAAACCATTTTGTTCTTTCTCCGTCAGAAGATTTAATTCCGTTAAATGAAGCATTCAATGCATTCATTAATCCACGCCATGAGACTAGAGCTGCTAAGAGCTTGATTCATACATTTGTGTCATTCAAAATGACAGCCATAAAATAAGCAGCCAGTTTACACACTCTAATATGTGTATATCTCCAAATGCAATAACATAAATTATGGATTTCAAACTGTTAGAAGAATAGCATTGTGGAGTTGCGGAAGGTTCTAGCTATATAGGCCTCCCCCCACTGGAAACTACCTTCTTGACTAGTTACATGTAAGAACAACTGCCAATCCTACACCATTGAGGGTATCAGTGTTGATCTGTGTGTTTGGGAAATGTGTTCAATACATGAACTCTGCATTGAGTCAGTCCACAAGGATTGACTAATTCCTTCCATTTCATGCAACAGACATTTTGCAGGATTAGCCAATTATCTAACTTGTGTGTGTGTGTGTGTGTGTGTGTGTGCGTGCGTGCGTGCGTGCGTGCGTGTGTGTTTACGCGTCAGTCTTTGTACGAGCCATGTGTCCTTAAATGGTTACCATTGCCTCACAGGGTATATTCTTCAAAGGCAGAGTTTTACTTAGCGATTAATTTTAAAACACTCGCAACAGATCGTATGGTTTATTTGCTTAGCAGATTGGATCAGTACTGTTATATTTTTCAGAATAAATAGCTTTTTTTTAATTGGTTTTATGCCTTGCTGAAGGGAGCAACTGTGTTTTTCTGGGAGCCTGCAGTGTGTGATATGAAGACAGGAATGAGGCTGATGTGACATCACTATTAGAAAACAGGGGTTCTCCACCAATCACAAAGTACATTGGTAACAAGCAACGGAACAACGGAAATGGCAATTGGTCGATATACTTCCGGGCAAACTGTAGGTATCCGGGAAGTAGTGTCCACCAATCACATTTGGAATTGTTCTATGGGTTGTTAACAACAAACCCTGTGATTGGTGGAGCTCTTCTGGGTGCGAAAGCTTGAGGACACTGCAAGGCCTCCAGGCCCCAGGGGAGTTGATTTGCCCTCGTTCCACTGGGGAGGAGAACTCTGCATGTGGGGAAAGGGGCGCTCTGCCACCCTCTACATCCCAGGACATCTGGCCGGGCCGACGGACGCATCTGCGCCTTAGAGCGATGCCTTTGACCTCCCCCGAGAAAAAAAAAAAAAAAGGACTTAATCTTTCTCCTTTGAACATGTGGCCCGAAATGATTTCCAGGGACAACACAGGGGTGTTTAGTCCTCCAGCCAGCTCCGACTGATCGCAGAGTAATCAGTTCTGTCATACAGACAGGAATTCGGTTGTATCGCAGAGCCAGTCTAAATTGAAGACGTGGCTCTGCCCTCCAATAACACGTGCGGTTCACATTCCGGGGGAAAGAAAAAAAAAAAAAACACTTTGCACATCCCATAAACATATGGTGTGTACTTTAGTTTTTATTTTTATTACGCATGTATCAATGACCTTTCTATGTTGTTTTTTTAATGATGGGTGTTTAAGAATGCATTAATCCTTCAATAAAAATCTGTATGCTGTGTTTGCAGGCTTGTATCCCTGTATTTAATTATATTGATCTAACAGCTTTAAACACTGGGTTCTGTGTTTATTTATTAATGAGCTGTAGTGGGCTGTTGAGTCGCATGGTCTTCTAAAGTGCAGGATTTCTGGGTATTGATACACCCTTCCCCATCATTGTATCTATATAATACATTTTTACCCGTCTTTACCACAATAATATACATTGATTTTGGCATTGTGGGACATCATATACCGTGTGTTGCATTGTGGGATGGGAGGGAATCAGTCTCATACTCTCCTGCACTCTAATTGAACAGTTCCTGTGCAGTGCAGTGCAGTTACCGTGCAGAGCTGTGCAGTGATTAATATCACTGTCAGTGAGACTCAATGACTGATAACACAAAATGTTTTTGTTTTTTTTCCGGTATGGCCTCCAGTACAGTGAAATGGAATGAAAAACGACATCATCATCATCCCAAAAGAATTCCCGCTGGTCTGTTCAGCTGCAGAACAGCTTCATACTCTGGGTCCGTGACCGAATATATGATCCCTTCACCTCTTTGAGGGCACATATTTGAGTCAACTTGAGTCAAAAAGCGAAGAGTGGGTGACTTTTTCTCACAACTGGGGGGTCTTAAAATCCCCGGATGAAACTCTTATTTCTGGGGTTTTGTTGAGGGGATTCAGCAGCACGCTCATCCGACAATTTCAGGAAGTAAAACGGAAGTAGAAACTACAACTTGTAGTACAGGACATAGAGTATATATGCATGTCTATGGTAGAGAGTTTTGCAGGATTTCTTTCATACACTGCTTGCAAAGGGAGGAGAGAGGGCACATAGTAGACAGGGGTCTGAGTGGACAGGGGGGTAGGGATCATATTCGGTCATGATCTTGGACGACCTTGTTGGATGGGAAAGAGACACAGCTGACGTGAGACAGGAACGCTGGAGATAGCAAGCTCCTCATTGGCTGTTCTTGTAGTTGCAGAGATGTGAAGCCACTGCCATTGGTTGGGCTTTGTGATGTCATTTGCCGATTTGTGTTTTATTATTAAAATGTATTTATTTAACCTTTAGTTAACCAGGTAAAAGTGATTGAGAACAAATTCTCATTTACAACACTGACCTGGCCAAGAAGACATGTGTCAACATCCAAGAGTACATACAAATCATACACTAAGTACTCTAAAATCTATTGGCATAAAACTGCATAGTCAAATATAAAACATGTCAAAATAAAAGCATATAACATCAGTACACATAAAACATGGTATATAACAGTGGTCTCAAGGGGATGGGACGGCTAGCAGGTGCAAAGGTCAGAAAAAGTGTTCCTTAAGAGTCTTATAAATTAATTTATAGGTGTGTTAAGGTTGGGGAGTTTGAGAGTTGCTTGTAGGGTATTCCAGTCATGGGAAGCAGAGAAGTGGACTGAGTTACGACCAAAGGGCGTTGAGGTTTTGGGGACGGACAATGTAATAATGTGATTTTAGAATGGAATCCTTACCCCACAGATAACACGTACCCTTAAAAACATGCCTTTCTCTTTTCAGTGAACATACAGCTAATCCCTTGCAAAAAAAAATCACCTCTTTGGAAAACAAAAGAGTTGAGATTAAATTAATTCTGGCAAGCGAGCAGGAACGATAACTTTATTTTATAGCTCTGTTGTTTTGCTCAAGGTATGGGGCCATAAAGTGAACGTGTTGTTCTCTGTTCCAGTCTGCCCTCATTAGATTACCAAACGTGTTGCTTTCAAGTCCAGCCATTCAATTAGATGTTCTGTGTTTGATCACTACACAGCATTTTAGGGGAAAAAAAACCTTTTCGCTATTTTCTGACAGCTATCATGCATCTCTCTCCCTCTCCCTCACTCTCTCTCTCTCTCTCTCTCTCTCTCTCTCTCTCTCAAACCTGTTTTTGTATGTTCATCTCATTGCCAATTCAGGCTTTGAAAGGTGATGGATATGGACCAGGTTCAGATTCAGACGGCAGAAAAACACTCACAATGGTGTGGTGAGGCAAACAAATAACCCTCTTTATAAAAACTGGCAAAGCCAACTGTCATTAAAGTGCGCCTGTCAATGGAGTGGGAGAGAAGGGGAGAGATAAAAACACAGTCACCTGTGTTTCCTTTGAAAAGCTGCCAAGACCAAAACCCATCACAGCTCCTTTTCCAAAATGTTATATTTTATTCCAGGTGACAGCAGTTATAATAGCAGTTATAATCTGCTCTGAGAAACACCTGTGCCTGGCTCAGGTAAAGAGAGAGTAGTTAGTGCATCTCTGCCTGTCTGATACAACAGGCTGCATTTACATGCACAATAATACCCTGATTAATCAGTAATCCGTAGTATTTTGATGAATCCGTACACATGGATATAAGTGATGTGATTACTCCAATAGCCTCGATTACGTGATTCTTTTCCGTAATTGTTGTATGTTCACCTGGGATCTACAACTTACGCCTGACATGCGCAGCTTCCAAAAGCCAAAAGACATTAGAGTAAGACGTCTACATAGGAAGACAGGTTAGCATGACCCAGCTGTGATAGATTGTTGAGGACTGACATGGGGGGGGGGGGGGAGGTGCAGCGTTGGGGGGTCAGTTTCCTCAACATCACTTATAGTGGTCTCAGGCTTGACAAGATGAAAGCAAGATTCATCTTTGTTTATGGATTTTATGCTAAGCTATACTCCTGGTAAAAAAAAATAAAAATAATAATAATAATAATGAAATAAATTGTTGCAGCTGTAATTGCTGTGTCACTTGTTATTTTCTTACCTTTCTTTTGGATTAATTTCAATCCAATTAAAATTTCACCCATTAATTCACATGAAAGGGTGCTTTTCCGGCTCTATAAATTGTTTCCAACAGAACTAAAGTAGGTCAAATTAACGTGACTGATTTTAGCTTGTAATTCACAGAATGGGTACCGGCACTCGGTATACCCTGCACATAAAGCCCCTGAATAAACTCAGAAGTGGCTCACAAGCCACGTATACCTCGCCTTTTCCTGAACAGTTGTGTACAGATCTTAGGGAAGCTTGCTTTATACGTCTTCTACGTATTGCACTCTGGACAAACGGTTTTAGGGCGGCTCTGCTTCGGATCTGGTCTTACATTTTAGGCATTTAGCAGACACTTATATACAAACGTACAAAGCGAGTCACATAGCTTGCATTCGTTCTAAATACAATCCATTTATACAGCTGGATATTTACTGAAGGAAGTCAGGTTACGTACCTCGCTCAAGGGTACAATGGTAGAGCCCCACCTAGGAATCAAACCACCAACCGTAGTGTGGTAAACCCCAGTTCCCTAATCCACTGTTGTGTAATGGCATTTCGGTCTTGTTGTGTTATGACATTTTGACGACCCCCTTGAGTTCTCTCTTAACTTCCCTAATTATGCACTGTTTCTCTGTCTGCTTTTTCACAAGGTTTATTTAAGGGCCATCGTTTATGCGCAGTTAACAGGTCGAGGTCCATTGCGGGATTTCATTCCCTGCCCTCGCTGTCTGCATAGCTCGACAAAGGAATACGATTAGCCTCCCACATTAGCGATGAAGGACCTCGGCTAACGCAGCTAACCGCACCCTTTTTCTGGCTCTACGGCGTGACATCACCTTCTGTTGCGGGGTCGGTTCACATGCTAACTCGCCCTTCTGAACCCTGCTGTCGACGGGGCGTGTAAACACACTGTGTGTGAGCGACGCGCATCACTGAGGACGGTCCGCACGAATAGTAGCCGGCGTATTTTTTTCGTGGAGTCACGACGAGTGTTTGAACGTGGGTTTTCACAATTTCCTGGTGGAGGAGGACGAGGACGGCGAGCCAGGTGGTCGAAGGCAAACCCGGGTGGTTTCGGCGGTTTTCCTTGTTATAAAATAATAGAGAACTTCCCTTAAACACCCTCTCTCCGTCGAGACGTCGCGAAGGAACACACAAGCTGCTTAACAGAAGGTCATGCTAATGTAAGAAATTGTTAGCTGTTTTTTGTTATCCCCCCCCCTCAAATCACATATTTTTGGCAGCGTACAGAAACGATAGAGTGTACCACGGCAGCCCAATAACAGTACGTGTTCACAGTCATACTGTACGCCCAGCAAAAAAAAAAAACGCCCTTTGATATTTGTGTTTAATTTACCGCCGTGAGGAGTACAAAGAGATGGGTACAAAGCGACATCCCGCCGCAAATTAGACGCATGGAAAGGGAAAGCCATTAACTTGTCATCTCCCCGCACGGTTTCTGATTAGATTTCTTTTCTCTTTTTTTTTTTTTTGCTCTGGCTCTTTCGATCGATCAACCTCTCCTCCCCTCCTCCCTTTTCTTCTCTTCTCCTCGTCTGGCTCAAGCCAGGCCTGAAACCACGGGAGAAAAACAGTGGGAGAAAGGAAACAATTTGGGTGTAATTTTCCTCTGAGTGCTGCCATGTGTCTCCCGTTCTCTTTTCTGGCCGCCGTTACCGCGGCGACGATCGCTAACCTCCGGCATGCCAAAAAAGACCAGAGTTCAATTCTAAAAAAGAAAAAGAGAGAAGCCAAAAGACAAAGATTACACCTCTTAGTGCCACACCGATGTCAGGTTCATTTTTCTTCCTGGACAGAGCGGTGTTAGCGGCCAGCGGGTCTTACGTGCCCCTAGGGGGGGTAGTTCTTCACCCCACACTGACTACATTCGCTAATGGCAGGGCAATTATCAAGGGAGAGGGGGCATCTTTGATCCAACGGGGAGAAGCCGCTCTCTCCATACAGCAGCTGTGCTTGCCCCCGCCCCCTTCTCCCGCCCCACCTTTGGCCAGAAACTCACCTTTCATTGGTCGTTGAGGAAATGGGCGTGTCTACTGCCAAGCCGTATTAACTGGTTCTCTGTCACTAATTCTGAACTAGACATGCAAGTTAGACACACCTGAACCCCATCTCCCATCGGAATTATTATTCTTTTTTTTTTGTTAGTTTCTTTTTGCGTACTAGCCATGCAAGGCATCATCCAAATTTAAACGTTGCCATTTAATGTTTTTGGAAAGAGCTGAATTTAAAAAAATGTTCCAGTGCAAAGAACCAATGTGTTACGTCATGTTTCTTGTGAGAGGATTAGTATAAATTGCATTATTAATGCAAAAACTCAGTTGTAACCATACCATGTAGTCTGTAGTTTGTACTTATTTATTTATTTATTTATTTTGCCCCTTTCTTCCCAATTGGGAATGCCGAACCTCCACAGTGGAATCAGATAGGCATGCGCTCTTCTCTGAAGCATGTGATATTGCCGCTGCTACTTTTCATACTCTTAGGGCCTGATTGAGACCTTGTGCATGTTCAAATACCATGACCATGGTCATGTTGTTGGTTTTGCACAGGGTGTGAATTTAACAGCAGCCAGCAGCCAAATGCTGGTAAAATTTTGATTGTGGCTGGAAAGATTTTCTACTCTTGGCAGGTAACCAACCAGATTGTGTTCTATTGTAAAAGGTAATGTGGCTGGTAAAATGTTGAAAATGGCTGGTGATTTTTAGAATCCACAAGCCACTCTGGCCAGTGGGTGAAAAAGTGAATTTCATACCCTGGTTATGCTAAGCCCAATTCAACATCGCCTTGATTCAATTCCAGACCATGAGGACCGTCCAGAGTAGCCTACAGTTTAAAGTAGGCTACTCTACATATGGGACATAGAAGTCAAATATATTTTTCAAAAGGACATAAATTAATAAAGGGCATATGAAAAGCCAGAATAATAACTCATGGTGCCTATTATAAGTACCACTGGTTCCCTGGTAGTTATTTTAAAGGAAAAGATTGAATGAAACGTGCCAGTATTGCTTTAAAAGATTCATGCGTTGAAATGTAAATAGGCCGCTTTATATTCAGAGCAGGATTTGTTTTTGAGGCCCAAACTGACAGAGCAAGAGCAACGAGTATATTGGTCTTCTCCCGAATCTCTGGCTTCTGCAAATCATATAATCTTAAATGTGGCCTGCCAGAGATTCATAGCTTTGAAATAAATTATATACTGGACAATAACCTTAAAGCAAAAAATAGTTTGTTCAAAAAAACAAAACAAAACAAAAAAAGAAAACGGATGAAAATGCAAATTATTTAATCCATAAAATTTTTAAAATATTTGACTTATTTATGACAGCCTTTATGTTCTGCCTTTTTAAATTTTATTTTGCTTTATTTTTCAACTCATATGCTGTTGATTCTTTTAGGAACATTCAAAAGGGCTTAAAGTGGATTAACCATCTGTTGCTGCTTGCCTTTGTTTTTGAGAGACAATTCCAAAGAATGCGGTGACGGTTTCCTCTCCGTCTTTGAGCGTTGCTTTTAGCAGACTGAATCGGTTTCATACCTCAAGCTTTATCATTTCAGGATGTCAACAGTTCGTCGACACGGCGATTTGATCGTTGAGTTATGATTATTGGGCTCTTTGTGGCACAGGGGGCGTAAAGACAGATGAATCACAAGAACTAAATCAGAAGTATGGGTCTTTACTGGGTGCCCCAATACTGCCCAATAAATGTGTTCAGTTGTTTGATCTGATGTATTATAATGTTCCTGAGGGAATGTGCAATAGAGATTGCTATATTTTACAGCTAAGGTCAGCTGTTTTGAGCAATGATGCATTCTTTTTTTGCAATTGGCACATTAGATAATCACATTGACAGGACATCCCTGGAACCGTTCGTCATGTTGGATGGGGGGGGGGGGGGGGGGGGGGGTGGGGGGGGTGCTTCAGACGAGCTACCAGGTTACCACAATGGATAGATGCTTGGCCCTCATACAAACAATAAGAATATATTATTCAGATGCATCAATAAATGACTGTGTCCAATATCACCATGCCTCCCACCAACTGACAGAATAACAAGTAATATCTATGTATATTTTAAGTCCACTTTGTGTGCAATGGACCTGGTTTGTACACTGCTTTGTCAAGAGTGCATGAAAATGTTTGGCCATTACACCTTTTTAAAAAAAACCAATCTTCCCCAGCCCAAGAAGAAGCCATTGAAGAATGCTTGTGGATGGTATACCAACCCTGATGCCTGAAACTCAGGACTACCAACCATCAGAATAGCCAATCCCCTAAATAGCACACTATAAAGTGTATAGGGAGCCATTTTGTACACAGCCCTGGAAACATGGCAGTCTGGATCATAAGCTATGCTGCTGATAGGATGCCCCTAGCTTTTCATATCAGCCCGCTTTCCCCCCTCCTGCATCCCACTAAAACCAAACAATTAAGGGCGTCGCTGAGCGGGTAACCTTTTCCCTGTCTGCGTCCGCTGGGACCGACAGTCGCTTACAGGCACGCCGCAGATCCTCCAGCGGCTGGCCTCGCCTTGGCTTTGAGGTCCTCGTGTGTCTCTAACGGGGGTCCTCCATGCCACTCGGGGTATATCGAGTGTTCCGCGGGCGGCAGGGCCCCTAAATTCGAACCAGACCTCTCGGCGCAGACGGGAGATCAAAGCCGGGGGGGTGGGGGGGTGAGGGAGCCCCGCCCTTCTCCTCGTCTTCATCTTCTCAGATGTCGAGGTCTCCTGTCGGAGTAAATCACGTCGCCGCAGCCTTCCAGAGCGAGCTGCCGTCCCTCCCGGCACCCCCCCAAAAACTGACCGTGGCCCCCCCCCTTCCCCAGCCCCCGAGGCACATCTCTGCCTTTGTCTCACAACCAACCTTCGACGCTAACAGCCTGAACAGCAGCGACTTAAAACAAACCGCAGTCATTTCCCTCTTACTGAATACAAACCGCTATTAATTAAACGCATTTCGCTAATGCCTGTGATGTTCCTGAAGTTTTGAAAAACAAACGGCCGCTTTCCGCATCCACTTCCCAGCCGGGCTTTACTTAATACCGGGCCTTTTTGAAGTCACTGATGAACCTCCTAATTTTCAACACAGATTATTACTCTGTCAGTAAACACCCTTCTTCTGGGGACCTCTTGGTCTGTCCTTGGCTAGCGTTGTGTGTTTTCTTAGGCCTTGTGCCCTATGCTATACAGAAGAACCTGTTGCTCTGAAACTGGGACTGCTTGTGTGGTGTTGAGTGATCTTTCACTGCTGCTATTAGCCTTTCAAGAGCAAAGACAAACAGCTGGGTCCATTTGTGGACCTGTAGACTTTGGCACGTAATCTACCGCTCTCCGATTGGTCGCTGCAAGAAGAGTTGCGAAGCCTCGCCACGCCAAGTGCATCGCGGGCCAGAGTCCATGTTCCTGCTGCTGGGTCGGCATGGTAACCGGTTTATCACGGCTCCTGGACAATGAGCGCCCTGTGGCGGTTGCGGTCAGCGACTTCCTGAGATGTGCTGCACGGCACCCGTAATGTGAGCGTGGAAGGCTAAAATATGCCACGTATGCCAGCCAATCAGGAATCAAGCCAAACAGAACAGAGACATGGGAAATGCTGTCATGATTGGACAGCATGCAGATGCTGAGACAGGAGTATTAAAGGTTAAAGGTCAGGAGTGGTGGCGTATCATATTGGGGGGGGGGGGGGGGGGCAGGCAGAGGGGGAATCACAGCTGTCTCCCCCCGCTCTCTCATCCTAGCCGCCCCTGCCCCCCCCTCCACACACACACACACACACACTCATAATGCCTCACATATGGAAGTCACGCTCAAACAGAGCCACAGGCTCATTATGGGACATTAGCCCAGCATTCTACCGCAGCTACACGCTACACGCTAGACGCAGCCGCGTACGGCGGGCTGGATTCAAACCACTGGAACCGTGAGGACCGCGGCGGGTTACGGCCGACCACAAGGATTCGGCGAAACCCGTAAAACGTCCACCACCTCGCCTTTCGGTTGCCAAATTGCACTTCCCTTCTACAGAGATGTCTCACACACGCTCTAGACATGTGGCAGTTAATTTGAAAAGTTTGGCCATTCCCCCTCACCCAAGTTATTTTGAAACGGATGTGCTTACAACGAGCAAGCCATGAAGCTGTGACATCGCCTAACAACCAGAAATGTGAGTTATTAACACAAATATGTCATGGTGTTGACATGATTATACAACCCCCTGGCAAAAATTATGGAATCACAACACTTAGAGGATGTTCACCCAGCTTTTTTACTTCGTTGCAAATAAACAAATCACAAATATGACACAAAACTATTTTTGTTTAATAGCTGAACATTCTGGCTTTGTGAAACATACCTCAAACAAATTAAATTATTTTAATTAATGGCATATTATTTTCCAGATCAAGTAGAGGAAAAAATGATGGAATCACTCAATGTTGAGGAAAAAAATTATGGAACCACCTTGTAATTTGCATTCCGGCACAAGTCGAAAAATGCGAATTAGTCTGCAGTTAAAAAGAGAGTGCTTGCAGACCTTAACGAGCTGTTCGACTTGGCTAATTGAAAGGAATCATGGCCCCAACAAGAGAGTTGTTAATTGAAACAATGGAAAGGATTATAAAACTCCTTCAATAAGGAGTGTGGCAAAAGATGTTGGTTGTTCCCCGTCAGCTGTGTCTAACATTTGGTGCAAGTATAAACAAAATATGAAGGTTATTAAAGGAAAACATACGGGTA
Source organism: Synaphobranchus kaupii (assembly GCA_029718625.1). NCBI lineage: Eukaryota > Metazoa > Chordata > Actinopteri > Anguilliformes > Synaphobranchidae > Synaphobranchus > Synaphobranchus kaupii. Next base: position 110,814,927 of record CM056379.1, on the reverse strand, counting down.
GACCAAGGAAGACGTCAAAGCGTCAGGATAGAAAACTCAAAGCAATATGCTTTGAAAATAGAAAATGCACAACAAATGGGCGGAAACAGGAGTCAATGTACGAAACTGTAAGAAAATCAGCTGAATGAAATGGGATTTCACCTAAACAGAAGAAAACAAGGTTACCGTGGGCTAAAGAGAAGTAATCATGGAGTGTGGATGACTGGATGGAAGTGATATTCAGTGATGAATCACGAATCTGCATTGGCCAAGGAGATGATGCTGGAACTTTTGTCTGGTGCCGTTCTAATGAAACATATAAAGATGACTGCCTGAAGAAATCAATCAAATTTCCCCAGTCATTTATGATATGGGGTTGCATGTCAGGTAAAGGACCAGGGGAGATGGCAATCATTACCTCAACAGTCAATGCACAGCTGTACATTTGAAATTGAAAATTGGAAACTTTTCTCATTCCATCGATAGAAAATAAGTAATTTTTCAGGATGATAATGCATCTTGCCACAGAGCAAAGAGTGTTAAAGCTTTTCTTCAGGAAAGGTATATCAACTCAATGACATGGCCAGCAAACAGTCCAGATCTTGATTGAAAATTTATGGTGAAATGAAAAAAATTGGCCCATGACAAGGCTCCATCCTGCAAAGCTGATCTGTCAACCGCTATTCGAGAAAGTTGGAACCAGCTTGATGGAGAATATTGTTCCATAATTTTCACCAGTCAACACCTACCAGTGTCAATCTGTCTCACGTCAGTTACAAGATCTGACTCTGTGTACCAGGTTTCAAATTATGCCTCATTCTTATCTCCAGCAATGTAAATGAGGAAGGTAACAAAAGCAAAGCTAATCTACAAATTGAGAACAGCGATATATGCAAGACTAAGGATGTTCCGTATTGGACAAATAGTTCTTAGCTGATATAGGAGACATCCTGGATTGTGTGGAAGCGCTGGTGACCAAATCCCAATCTGCATGATGAGTGTGCTAGAAGAGAGAGGGGTCTCACTTCTCACATCTAAGGCAGGTTCCTCTACATAGCCCTGCTTTGAAGAGTATGTTTTTTTTTGGAATGCGGAATTTTGGAAGTTTTTTTTTTTTTTCTACTGTGTTCTAGAACTCCAGTTAATTACCAGTTACATCAGTATTAGAATGTTCAGTTCAGACCATTCTAATCACATAGTTGTGACCTTCACTTTAAAGGGTTAGTGGTGGATGGGTGTCCCCTGGGAGGATTGAAGGGGAAAGGGTCAGAGGTCAGTGAAACCCGGCCCAAAAAGAAAAAGAGGGCTGTGTGGAGCCAGCTCAGACGGAGGCTGCCGCCAGCAGCGCTCCGGTCCGACACGCGGCCGATCGAAAGGGCCGCCTCGCCTTTGATGTGAGAGGCCGCGCGCGGCAGTAGGCTCTGATAAGATAAAGATCAGCCTGCGCCTTTTTTCTCGCAGGGGAACTGTAATCTTAGCCCCGGCTTTTAAGGAGGTGATCAGTAATAGATACGAGCTACGCGGTTTTTTCTCCGCAGAAATGCCAGTCCCGCTTTTAGCCTGTAAAACATTCCCAGCATGTGGGAGAAAATCGGCTACATCAGCAAGTTTGTTCTGACTACGTTGAGTGCATTTCTGTAAGTTATTTTTGTTTGTTTTTACCTCATTTGTTACACCGATAATAAAAGTCTGACTTCAAAGAACCTGCCTTTAGCTAGTTTCAACCCTAGCAATGCAAATGCATTGCTTCTGGACATTCTGATCTTCTTTTTAAGCACATTTTTATATTCCAGTTTTTTTCTCTCTCTCCCCGTTTTCGTATAGCGGAATCGTAGCCTGTCCTGGGGCTGTGTGGACCAGCGCTCATTCTGTAATCCCGCCAGCCCCTGCGTCATTTCTCCCCATGGACCACCGGCTGAGCCGCGCTGTCACTGCATTGGAGACACACACTTTGCGCACGCCGTCAGTAGGCCCCAGATGACTCACACACTTTGCGCACGCCGTTAGTAGGCCCCAGATCACTGGTGGCGGCACGCTGTGTCCTGGGTGCCCCACAGCCACGATTGGAACTCTAGCGCCACTACTGTTCCAGACGCCTGACTGACTTGGGGAGTCACTGGGGATTGAGAGTACCCTGCTGACTGGAACCCTCCCTGCCCAAATAACACACTGAATCTGCATTTACTGCACTAGGTGTCCCCCTCGGGGCCTGTACTCTCCACCCCCCAGGGAATTACTGCACTTTGATACCTAATACTTGCACTTGTGTTCGCGTTGTAAGTCGCTCTGGGTAAGGTTGTCTGATAAATGACAGTAATGTAGCCAGGGTTCTACAGTGCTCCCATTTTAGGAGCATTTGCTCCTGAAAATGTAGGTGCGCTAACTGGAAAAAATAATTTAGGAGCACATCCACTAATTGGGTGTGCTCTTAAATATGTCAACTTAGGAGCACGTGTGCTTCTTGGAAAAAAAAAAATGTTAGCGTAGAACCCTGGACGAGTGTAATGTAATGTGTTGCTAACTATAGTTGGCAATGACACGGTCAGGATCCCATACCGGCGCAGAACACTACACTGAAGTCCAGTGCTTTAATGGGACAAGCTGACGGACAGCACCTAACCAGGCTTATTCTAATAGAAACATATCTTATGAGCAGCTTATTGAATCTGCTCTGCGGGTTAACTTGAGTGACAGCAGGCTGAGTGACCTCTTACAGGGTGATGAATGATTTCAGTAATCCTGTAATTGCATTACAGTCGGTTACAGTAATTACCTAACAAAGCCATTTTGGCTTCTCTCCTGAGTATACTTTTCGGTCACGATACAAATAATATATTACTTTCCCAACAAAGGAAGGGGGGAAAAACACTGACCATCTCAATATTTAAGGCATGCACAATTCTTTCGGGAACACATACAAAAAAAAAAAGGTTCCACACAAAACTCCACCTTGCATGAATTTCTCCAGGCCTCCTTGTAAAGCACCCACCTGCTCCTTGGTTTGTTTCTGTTTGGCAGATTGAAACTCGGGGCAGATGCATTACATCCTCATATTCAAATGTGAAGCGTACCGATTGATGAAAGAAACTGAAACGCTGTCGAACACTCTGTGTTTGTCCTTGGAGGGAAAAGCACTGAAAAGCACGTGACACGAGAGCCAGGAGAGGGCTGCGTTCAGTCAGGCCAAGCATAACATCGCAGAGGGATGGCTTGATTCCCACCACAGGGGCATTGCAGTTTTACCCTTAGGAAAGCGTGCTTAAATGTAAACAAAACACCCGTTCGATACGCAGCAGAGGAAAGGTTTAAGGGACGGCGGGGAGCCGTTTGAAAGCCGTTTGGTTTTCCGAGGTGTTTTTACAGCGAGTCCCTGTGATGTGGAACATGCTGGAGTGTCCATGGACGAACCCGGCAGTTATAGGTTACAGGTTAACCAGGGTTCCTCTCACAGAGTACGGTGTATAGTATGTGTGTGTGTGTGTGCGCGTGTGTATGTGTGTGCGTGTGTGTATGTGTGCGTGTGTGTAGATAGGCTTTCCCTGTAAAATTACGCTGGAATTTGAGGATGCACGCGTGCCAGAGGCTGGGTAATCGAGCCGAGAGGGGAAACAAAATGGAGGCCTTACACAATCACATCCCAAGCAGAGGAGATCGGCAGCACAGGATGGAACTAATACACATCCTGCCACAGCTGTTGAAATGGCTTAATTAAGAGGGATCGACTTTACCATGATTCCCTTTTCTCACAGCACTGCAGGAAATGAAGAGAACTTTTAGAGGACTTACCCGTGACATCTGAGAAACGTTTCAAGGCGTTAAAAATGAGAAATGCACACAAAAACAGAAGAAAAAAAACAACTGGATCAGTCTCAGGTCCCACATACGAAAAGGTCAAACCAAGCAAATAGATGTGTTTGATTTAACATCATTTAATGCTTTTATTTATTCCTTAGAAGTCCCTTGTTGACTACAAACTTTGATCACCTAAGAAGAATGCTTAATGAATGATGCATTAAGCTACAATTTAATAAATACTTTACAAAAATAATGCAGTTTTTTTACATGAACAAGAATGACATAGGCCAAAGGTTATGATGATAATAGTAATAATAATAATAATAATACAATTGGACTGTATATTGTTCGTAACATTTGGTGCATGCTAAATAAACAAGCTTATAAATGTACACAGAAAGCTGAACAGTAAACCCAAATCAGGTTTGGAGAAGATTGAACTCTTTGAAGAGAGAAAGCACCCCTGCTGATCCTGACCGTTTTTAGTCCCTGTAAATAGGTTCCATTTGCAGACACCCTGAGTGCCCTGCCTGGTCACCACACTGATTGTGTTGAGAATGAGATTGAAACACTTTGCTTCCCTTTTTTTCTGCAGAACAAAACCGGAGGCAGATGTTCAAGTCCAAGCATCAGTCACTGTTATAAGTCAAACAGCTGCCTCGTTCCAAAAATGTACATAAAAGGTTGTTTTATTATCATTATAATTTTTTTAATTTTACATCTGCTTTACCCATGTTGGCACTGTAAACACACACCACATTAACCATTAACTACAATACCCATAACCCCTCAACAAGGGTCTCATTTTCCCTTTGTACAACAGAAAGAATACATTTCCTCCTTTTGATGGCCAACACTGATTGACAGCAGATGAGATTCATATACAAGTTCTAGTACATTAAAAGATTTTTGATGTTAGAGTAAAAAAAAATGTAAAAAAAGTTGTCATGAGGTTGGCTAAAAGTAGTAACATTTGTTCTAGGGGGGGAAATTAAATTATACGGCTATGATACATGAATCTGCAGTCTCTGCTGAACAGCTTTCCAGACCTGTGAGACTGTAAGCCTCCGTTTAGCTGAACTCTCTAACCGTACAACCGAGAGAGCAGACAGTGGTTTGGTTCTACCACCTGCCAAAATGCCTGACGTCTCTTTCCTCCTTGTTTTCATTTTCTTCAGAGCTCTCAGAACTCCCTGGCCTCCTCCATCTGCTTGTTGTAATCCTCCTCGGAGGGGTTCTCCTCGCACTTCCTGCCGTTGTTGGGCGGGCGCGCCTGGTTGTAGCGGCTCCAGTCGCCCTTGCAGAAGACCCAGGGCAACACGTCCACCTTGTAGTGCAGGTCCTCTGAGAACTCGGTGCTGATGAGGTTGGGCGAGCCGGCGCCCTTCCCGCGCGTGACGAGCCGCATGCCGTCGTCGTAGCAGCAGTGCTGGGCCGCCAGCGTGGCGGAGCGGAGCGTGAGCGCCGAGCGGATGCAGTAGCGCGCCGTGGGCTTGTAGATCTCCAGGCGCTCCTTCGGGCTGCTGGCGTCCTTCCAGCGGAAGTCGCGGCCCCACCGCCGGGTCGCGGATGTCGGCCGAGGAGTAGGCCACCTCCGTCGGGTAGGAGCAGGGGCAGCTGGGGAGGTCGCTGGCCACCTTGAGCATGTACTTCTTCAGGAACTCGCTCTTGCAGTTCATCCACCTCTCGCAGCTGTCCGTGTCTGGAAGGCGTTAGCTCACAGTTAGCCTAGCGCGCCAGCTATAAGCCTGGTGGATGCGATTTATAAACCCCGCCCACTTTTTTATAAATAACTGCTAATAATAATTAACCAATAGATCACGAGAGAGAGTGCGTTATCAGAGATATAAGCACTGCTGTGACGTCGCAGCAACGAGACCGCAGGTCGAGTTGCGGAGTACTCTCAGCAGTGGTTATATCCTATAACGCACGGACCTCGAGTGATCTATTGCTTTTATACAACAATGTTATGATAAACGTTTAGTAAGTAATGAAAAAATATTGAAACAATAACTTTGATGAACTCATTCTTTATTTCGGATTCACCAACTTTCTCGCACCCTGTTGCTGTTGCTATTGTTCTTGTTTATGCTTCCTAGGCAACGCTCTATAGAACGCTCTACGCACTGGCAGTGTGGTTATGCTAAATACCAGCACTGGTGGAATGTGTCTCGGCCAATCATGTTACTCGTTCGGATCTCACTGTTGTATAATAACAAAATAATAATAACAATAACTGCTAATCAACCACACTAAGGTCAAGGCGGTGATTCAATCCGGGGATTCAAAGGCAAATAATGAAATGCAGGGAAGTGGATGAACAGTGAGAGGAGAAGTGTGTGAGATGTGTCATTCTGTTGTGAAACTGCCATTTTCCTACTGCCTAGCTATGAGCATGGTGTAAGCGATGTAGCTCAGAGTGATAGACCCCACCCACTTTTTGGGATGTAACCATGAATGAAATGCACTTTTTTGTGAATTCAAAAAATCACCAGCCATTTTCAACATTTTACCAGCCACAATACCTTTTATAATATAACAAAATCTGGTTGTTTGCCTGCCAAAGTGGCTGCTAGAGTAGAAAAATCTTACCAACCACAATGAAAATTTTTCCAGCATTTGTGGGGAAAACCGGAAAGCCTGCTAGATTGGGACCTTCCAGGACCACGTTAAGGAGCATATCTAGACCAGATGAATGTTAAGCCAGCTATGAACTTAAAATGTATGAAAGCTTACCGACACCAAACAGCTCGGTAGCGTTGAACTCGTCGGTTCCGGCTAGCAGGCTGACTTCAGTGGCCGCTGTCCGGAAGGCATCTTCAATTCCTATACAGAACAACCCACAGATTAAACAAAGCAGAAAAAATATATATATTAATGAATACTTTTTGATATAGAAGAGGATTTGGCAGGTTATATTAATGGTTAGGGGACTGGGCTTGCAACAATGGGGAAGTATTGTTGTTGTACTGTCCGGCAAGGTACTTGGAACCTGAATTGCTACAGTAAATATCCAACTCAATAAATGGACTGTACGTGAAAATGTAATCCATGTGATTTATTAGCCTGTCTGCTAACCAAATTAATAACATTCATATATGAATGCCATAGATGTAGCAGCGGCTATTAAAAGACGCTGAGTTTATAATGCTGGAGTTCAAAAACATTTTAAATGTCTGATACCTTTAGCGTCTACCTACGTGTGCTACCACCATTTTTAATTCTATTCTATTACATATTTAATTATTGTATTTATTTAATTGTATTTGTATAAATTGTTGTTGAATAATTTAAATTGTACGCGTTTGTCTTGCACCTTCCTCCTCACAATGGCTGTCATTCCATTGAGTTTTTTCTGATTTGTTTTATTCCCTGTTATATTGTCTTTTATTTCATTGTGTTTTATTGCATTTTTTTTTATCCTATTTTATTATTTTATTCTATCCTAGTGTATTCGTTTTTTATTGGGTTTATTTAATGTTATATTGTTTTATCCAATATCTTTTAGTTTGAACTGTTTATTTATTTCCCTAGTGTGAAGCACTTTGGGCTGCTACGTGTTGTATGAAAGGTGCTATATAAATAAAGTTTATTATTATTATTATTATCATTATTGTTATTCACTCACAGTTACCATGGTAACAGGGAGAATGGTGGTTGCTGATTGGTCGACTGGCCCTGGCAACTGGAGGTTCACTGACCTGGGCAGGCGGGCATGTCGCAGGTGCGCGACTCGGTTGCCGTGCAGGCGTAGCCGCACGACCTGGTGCGCTTCTGGTTCCCGTTGCCGCAGGTGACGCTGCAGGCCGCCCAGCTGCTCCAGTCGCCGTCGCCGTCGATGTAATCTGCGTGCGGAGAGACGGTCGGAGACGTGAGCGGGGAGAGTGACAAACGATGTGTGTGTATGTGTGATGGGGTGAGGGAGGAAGGGGGTTGGGGGCTTAAAAGAATTTCCGATTACCCAAAGGGGGGGTCTGACCAAAAAAAGTTTGGGAACCGCTGGGCTATGGTGTACATGGAGACTACAGGTCACTGGTACCGGAGGCCTGGGTCAGCCAGTAATGGCCCAGTCATTAGCACGTTAGCATTCCTCTGCTAATGACTCTCACAGTCACAGGGAGCTGCTAGCGCTAAGCTCTCCACACACAGAGCAAAACACACTGATACACTGACGCCCGTTAGCATGCTTCTGCTAATCACTCTCACAGTTACAGGTCCACACCAGAGCAAAATACGGTAACAAACTGATGCATACATTAATAAATGCGCCCATGAAGCACACAAGGTTTCCTCACAAACTAGCGACTGCCCGGTAACTTGCGCAAGAGACGCTAATCTAGCCGTTTGAGCCCAAACAAGATATGGGACCAAGCTTTTTTGTTTGGGAGGGTGAAACCGAGGTAGTTACGATAAATCATGCATCACATAAATTCATCTGAAAAGAGAAATATGAGCACGCCAGCCATACGATCCTGTGCCCCCCCCCCCCCCCCCCCCCCTCCTCCTCCTAGGTGCTCGCTAGAAAACTCAGTCAACCGCCATTAAAAGGCATGTTAATTAGGACTTTAAAGCAGTGTTAATTAGGACATTTT
>CM056379.1:110699619-110802119 GCA_029718625.1 Synaphobranchus kaupii | reverse complement strand
AAAGCCACTGAATTCACATTGCTGGGTCAGTATAACATTATGTAACTACGTGTAAGAGCGTGTTTGACTGAATGTGGGTCTTCAGTTGAAGACCTCATGTGCTAAACTGAAGTCACAATTTTAGACAATTCAAGTTGAGCATAGAAACATGTATTTGTTTAGCTAAGTCCACCCTATAAATATTGTTAACAGAAAAGGTGCCTAAGCAATGCATAAAAACAGTAAAACTTTTAATGGCTGATTTTATGGATCAATGATATTTTTCGGATTTGATTTTCTCAAAATGGACATTTTGTGACTTCAGTACTTTTAGCACCAGGGTCTTCAGTTCTATTACGTGAGTGAATTTAAAAGGCCTTCCCGTTGAAAGGGTGCAGTGGCGTGCGGCAGGCCGTTCAATATCTCTTCCTGTCGCCGAGAAATGACCAAGAGTTCTTCTCTTTCTTTTTCTCCCTTTATCCTGCTCCTCTCTTTCTCTCACTCTCCTTCTGAATCTTTGCAACGCATGATCTCTCTCTCTCTCCATATGAGTAACAGAATTCTCTCTCAACGCCCATTTTATTCATTTTCCTTTTCACCAAGCACTGGTGGACTCTTAGCCACACACACACACACACACACACACACAAGGGCTGTGCTACCCACTATTAAGCTATTATAACATTGCATTTGTGTTTCCAGAATTCTATCTCTCTCTCTCTCTCTTCTTCCTCTCTCACTCTCCCTCTCCTCTTTTATCTCTCTCTTTCTCACAAGGCACTGGTAAACTGTATGCCACACACACACACACCACAAGCTGTGCTGGCCACATGTGTCGACTCAACGCCCTAATTTAGTGACATTACATTTGTGTTTCCAGAATTTAATCTCTCCCTGTATCTCTCTCATCCACCCTCTTTTTATCTTTCTCTTTCTCACCAGGCACTGGCAGGCTCTATACCACACACACACACATACACACACACACAGGCTGTGCGGGCCACATGTGTATACTTGACAAACTATTAAGTGACATTACATTTGTGATTCCATTTTTAAAATACAGTATGCACTACACGCAGGCCTGTGTGTTTGTGAGCCAATGAGAATGAGGGAAAGTCACAGCCATTTTTTATTACATTTTTTTACAGCCATTTTAGCAGACTACTTAAATAAATAAATAGTGTATTTATTTTTGTTACAGGTGGATATATACTGAAGCAGTCGCAGGTTAAGTTCCTTGCTCATGGGTACAACGGGCAGCGTCCTACCTGGGAATCGAACCTGCAACCTTTGGGGTTACAAGCCCAGCTCCCCTAACCGTTATACTACACTGCCGACCCCATGTTACCTGAATGTTGGGGTTCTGCCGGTTCATGTTAGCCTTGGCCAGGTCGGGGAACTTGTGGAGATCCAGGACGAAGGCTCCAGGCCCGTCCCTCTGTAGAGTCCCACCAATGACTGGCGGCTGGTACGCGGAGGGGGAGGGGCTCTCTCCATGCTGACATCACTCTGGACAAAGAGGAGGAACAAACACTTATTCAGTTTTCGGAATTTACCACATGCGCCCCTAGTGGCTGTGGAATGAACTGCAAATATTTAGAAATAAAATATATTAGCAAGATGCTGAAACACTTCTCAATATATGGGAGAATATACAATGTTTTGCCATTTTCAGATAATGTTTTTTGCCATTGTCACATAATATATCTAAATAATATAGCACTATAAAAAATACATTGCTGTGAAATATTAATGTATTCATATGTCCACGTATTTGCAATATGTTCCATTTCCGTAAGGGATATCCAAAGTGACTGAAAAAAATCCATTCATAAAGCAGGATTTATTACCTTAAGCACCTTGATCACGGGTACAATAGCAGGAGCCCCACGTGGAACTGAAACCCACAATCTGTGTCACAAAGCCCAGTTCCCATAACCCTTAGCACTACACCGCCAAAGAGCCCAAAGAGGGCCTAAAGTGCTGAGTGGTGTCTGAAGTCTCTTAATGAAACCTCATGAATCCCATTAGGCAAGCTGTGATTCTATGAGTGTGGTAGAAGAAAAAAAAACGATGTAAGACAAGGAATTTACGAAGCAAAGTCTGACCTTCCCTAGCAAAACAAAAAAACCATGCTAAAATATCGACGCGATAAAGACTGATGTGTCCCTCGAGACGGTTTGTTTTAGCACCATTAAAAATAATATTCAGGCTGACAGGGAGTTCAAATGGGAGGAACCCGCATCGTAAATCCTGCTGCGGGACACTACAGCAGGCTGGGACAGGGGCGATCTGAGGGGTTTGGGGGGGGGGGGGGTCGTATCAGCGCGGGTCACGGTCGAGCCTAAACCACACAGTTTGGGACAGACCCTCTCTTTTCTTCCTTCAGAGGGACAGCTCAAATCTGCTCCCTTGGGTAAGCTCAACACAGGACACTTAGGTCACATTCCCACATGAAAACACAAAGTTGATCTTTTGGATTTGGAAGTTCACACCAAGGTGTGAATTCTCACCTCACACTGTACGTGAGTTTAAAATGAAAAAAAAGCTTGATTTGAATACTGTCAGCATGACAGATTCTTTACACTTCACCATTTAATTTTATCCATTTAACCTTTATTTAACCACAAAGTTAGAGAATGAGATCTCTTCTGCAAGGGCGACCAAGGAGTTATTAACAAGCACAGTTATACCACACACAAACAGACATCTGTAAAAAGGAATGTAAAAGGAATTCATTATTTTCTATAAGAATCAAGCACCATATCATTCTTATTAATCCTGTCAGTAGCTTACTAATACTACCCGAATAGCCCTTTGTTAGATTTGCAAAGTTTTTCTGGACAAAAATGATTAAATATATTCACCAAAACCCAGACCTGGTGGATCTTAGTGTCCAAGAGCAAAGCAGCCCAATCTAATGAGTATGTTTACACTTCCTGTCTGGAGTGCCCACAACCCACAAATGAACACCATCTTCAAATGAATAAATTGAAATACAGGAGGATTAGCCCTGGCTGTGATCACTTAGCTCGCATTGAGGCTAAACCACAGACCTGAGTCTGTGCCCAACCAATCAGCAGGCCAATTTACTCAATCCAATAAATTTAAATGTTTGTGCATTGCACGCTGAGCAGAGCCACTGTCACAGACACTTAAAAAAAAAAAACAGGAAGTAGAATAATAAACAGGAACGACCATGACACAGGTGTGCCCCCAAAAATCCAGCAAGTGAGGTTAAAAAAACAGTGAGAAGAAAGAAAGAGTCCATTTTTTTTCCACATTTTTGCAGCAGAACCTGAACAGGTGTTACACATAGGCTAATTCCAGAAATCTGCAGGTCCTTAAACGCAGCTCTTCCTCTGCTTTACGTGTAGGCCAGGACGCGTGGACGCCAACACACCCGTAAATGTTGAGACGGGCTTACAAAGGGGCCTCCGGAGGAACCGTGCCGGTCCCAGAGAAGCTCGGTGTGTGACCCCGTTAACCAGGGGCCTGCGTTTTAGTGATTGCCGCCGTATAGCAGACTGCAATTAGTGCTGCTGTTCCTTTCATTCATCAACTAATTTCCTGATTGGCCACTGGGGAGGAATTAATACCAAAAAAAAAAAGAATAAAAAAAGTACTCAGAGGAGCCAATAATATACTTCTGTAGGCCGGACTCTTCTAACACTCTAACCGCTGAGAATAATGTGTGGAATAATGGTTAGGCAAGGGGGCTTGTATCTAAAGGCCATTTCATAGTCGCCGTAAAACGTATGCGGATGTCCGCAGGGTCCGTGCGGACCTAAATTACATCATATCTGACCCTGAGCAGATGCCCGCGTAGGCCGTCCGCACAGCAGTGGCTTTCTGTGTCCGCACGGACCTGTCGTTTCGCCTACAAGCGTACATTCTTCCATTCACTACGCCATTGTGGTTCGCAATTTGCGCGCAAAAATGATGGGAAATGTAGTCTACGTAAGGGAGTTTGGTACACTTTTGAGTATGCTTCGAGTACACTCGACTATGAAAGGAAAATGGCTGTGGACAATCCACCGGACCAGGCCGTCCGCGTACGTGTCTGCTCCCTCTTCTCTTCAGAGGTTGCAGGTTTTATTCCCTGGTGGGACACAGCCTTGTACCCCTTGAGTAATGGTGCTTCAGCTTTATCCAGTTATATAAGTGTATTGTACATAAAAGGAATATCAGTAGGCTGTGTAAATCACTGCGGATAAGAGCATCTGCAGGCTGCTTAAATGTATATGTGAGATGTGACCGCGGCCCTTTTATGGTTCATAAAAGAAGCTTATGATTCTTGTCTGTTTGCCAGTTGGCTTTCATCTTTGCCTTATCTACTGAATCTGACATTACAGTCTGCTCTAACAGGGACCCACTGACCCCACCCCCAGTTCTTTTTGTTCACAGATGAGGTTGATAGCAAAAAACTAGGGGGGGGGTGGGGGGGGGACGAACAAAAAAGGCAGTCCACTCTTTTAGTGCAAAGTGCAAGACATTTTACATTACATTTTAGGTCATTTGGCAGACGCTCTTATCCAGAGCGACGTACATTAGTGCATTTTCCAACTTGAAACAAGTGCGTTAAAACAACCCTAAAAGGTAAATACGATTTCAAACACCAGGCGCAGTCAGTATGATTTTATTTATTTATTTATTTATTTTTTGGGGGTGGGGGGACCACACGATATCAATCATTGGCATGTACAACAGTAAGCCAATAAGTAACCTGGTTACAACAAACATTGGTTGGTAGACAGCTGGGAAAAAAATGTTGGGGAGAAGGTATCACACTTAACTAAGCAGTCAGACAATTGAGGAGGCTTCCGCCGAGATGTTGTAGGTTCCAGACAAGAAAGCACAAGTAGTGATGTGAAAATTTCACTTGATACAGCAAACACCCTCCTGTCTAGCGGAGTTAGTAAATGTGTCCCCCCTGGACCCTCGAGATATGTGGTCCCCCCAATCGCACACACGCACGCACGCACGCACGCACGCACGCACGCACGCACACACACCACACACACGCACGCGCGCGCGACTCACGCACGGCACACACACACACACCACACACACGCACGCACACACACACACACACACACACACACGCACACACACACACCACGCACCACATACACATGCACCACAGACACACACCACACACACACACACACACCACACGCACGCACCACACACACACACACCACACACACCACGCACGCACACACACACCACACACACACACACACACACACACACACACACACACCACACGCACACACACCACACACACACACATGCACCACACACACACACACCACACACACAAAAAGCAATTACTCCCCATTGTACATACAGCTATAAGCAGCCACTAATCCTCTCTACTACTGTGGCGGACAGCGAGATCAAAGGACTCCATCGATCTTATTATTTTGACTTTCCCTTTCTTTTTTTTCTGCACATGCTCAGTCCTGAGAACGCTGCCGTAGAACCTGCAGCCAATGGCTGCTAAGTTTAGACTTGGCCATCGGTGAATGCACAGTAAAGTTGCTCAAAGTTAATCTAGCCTAACTGCAACACAGAGTATATGAGTCCAAGCGGGACCACTGGTACTCTATGAGAGTGACCTTTTTACTATGTATAAAAAGACCCCCCACCCACACATATTAACGAGCTTCAGCCAAGCCAATGAGGGAACTTCCTCAGGAAACTATGACCTTGACAGTTTTTTTTCGATTGCTTAAGCACGATTTTTGAAAACAGGGCCCGTTTTTCAAAACACTACACACAATTAGCACAACCACACACCCAATTAGCAGAACACCTCAGATCCTTTGCTAAATGAAACACTCTTGTAAAAACTATACACTAATTTATAAAAACATATTTTGTTACCATATGAAACACACACATTTCATATGACTTAATTCTGTTTGAACCAGTTACACACTGCTGTTGCTAACCTAAAACACTTTTAGCAATTCTACTTCTCAGTGATTAGAGTACTGTAAGTGAAGTACACAGAGGAAAGTGCAAATATACAATAAATTCACCAAACACTACACAAGACCAATGCCGCAGACTGATGAAAATATAATTTATTTCTCTCTCATATACCCAAATCAGTCAACATGTCAACATGGAGAATCACAACAAAACATGTCCCAGTTGTCATGCTACTACAGTAGTGTGCATAACACTGTAAGCTCAGCAAATATCAGACAAACATAAAAATACTGTATCCAATACAGGTTACAATTACAGTAAAAAAAGAAAATCTGAAAAAAACTGAAAATACAAGTAACAGAAAATACTAGACATTATCTCTTCGCCTAGCTGGATGTGGCCAGAGAATTTCATCAACATCACAGGCGATATCCTCATTGGCAAGACAAAGTGGGAAGAACCGTCTTGAATGTCGAATCCATCCTTGCACAGCTGCGGCATCGATTTGGTCACAGGCCTCCTCCATGGCCTGAATGAGGGGTACCTGAGCCTGGGGCCGGAGATCGTAAACCCTCCACCGCCATGCCGAGAAAAACTCTTCGATTGGGTTTAGAAACGGAGAGTATGGTGGAAGGTATAGTACTGTAAACTGTGGATGGTGTTGAAACCAGTTCTGGACCAGAGCAGAGCGGTGGAATTACACATTGTCCCAGATGACAATGTATTGCATCTGGTGCGTTTGGTTTACTGTTGTAACGATGTTGTGCAATCGGTCCAAAAATGTGATAATGTGAGGTGTGTTGTAAGGGCCCATATTGGCATGACGGAGGAGGACCCCATTCTGTGTAATGGCAGCGCAAAGGGTGATGTTACCCCCCACGTTGCCCTGGGACATTGATTATAGCCCTGTGGCCAATGATATTTCTGCCTCTCCTTCTTGCTTTTGTGAGGTTGAACCCTGCCTCATCTATGTATATGAATTCATGCGGGATTTCCTCAGCATCCATCTGTAAAACTCTCTGAAATACAGTGAAAGACAAGATTGTGTAGTTCAGCATAGATCTAGTATACAGTACATTTACATGTAAAAAGGTTACGTGTGCAGTATGCAACATCACAGTGCTAAAGTGAACAATACATACCTCCACATACTCATGCCGCAGCTGTTTGACCCTCTCTGAATTCCGCTCAAAAGGCACTCGATAAAGTTGTTTCATTTGAACCTGATTTTTTTTTAACCTGTTTTCTTGTCGAAATGTCCTAATGACAGATGCCACTGTATATCTGCTAAGATTTGTCTGAACTCTTAGTCCAGCGTCAATCCGTGGTTCACGACATGGTCAACTAGTGTTTTCATTTGATAAATTTGGTCCTCTTCTTCTTTGAGCACGTTCTCCTCCTGCTTCAGGTCTTCCTCTTCCTCTACCTCCTTATCCTCCTCTGTGGATTCCCCCTCTCACCCTCACTCTTCTTTTTCTGACTCCTTCCATTTTGGTTGAAGACAGGTGAACTCACCTGCTGCATTTTTATAGTGCTTAAACCTGATTGGTGTGTCTACAATTAAGCAATCATGTGTTTGCGCACATGATGGCTGTGTTTAACCAATTGGCTCATATGTGTGGTAATTTGACAGTCAGTGCTTTGGAATTGCAAGGAAGTGACATCATGATATACTTCTGTGTCTAATGTATACAAGTGTGTTTAGTGTTTTGCAAATCACTGTGTGTATTGTTTTGCAAAAAGTGTGAGGTTGACATTGTGCTTATAGTGGTGCAAATCTGGGCCGATGTTTTGCTCCTTGAGTGTAAGGTTTTGATAATTGTGTAATACTTTTGATTTTAGTGTTTATGCAATCAAAAAAAACTGTAATAAACAGACCTGTTCAGGTGCCAGAGCCGGATACGTCTGCAGGTCTCCACAGCACTGAAATAAAATACAATTTCCTGGCTTCACAGATATGACAGGTGATAGATTAAATACCAGATTTGGCTTGACAATGTGCACCATGTCATCATTAATGTGGGCAACAAAGTTAACTAAGTGTTACATTTTATTTATATATTTTTTACTCTTAATCAATGTTTCTTTAATTCTAATGATTGACCTATATGTGTTGTCATACGAGTAAGAAGGTTTTTCTTTTTTAATTATTAGTTAAATTGAGGGAAAATATATTGACTAAATTGTAAATTCAAACTAGAACATATAGTTATTATGGAACTGGATACTATAACTCAGACAACTGTAGACAAAACGGTACACAGCGTATACTAATTAAAAATAATAACAAAAAATCATATATAATTTCTTTATTTTCAAAGTGGCAAAATATAAGTAACCTGCAAGATACAGAGGGCAACAGTTTAAAAAAAAAAATGTATTCCTCTCTGTCGCCTGCAATCATTCTCACTCAAATAAAAGGATATAAACATAGTATATTAAAAATGTCTGTCACCTAAATTAGAATAGGCACATTACACAGTTCAGGTGTGTATCTGGTGATATGGCAAAATATCAATACTGTACATCCCAGTTACTCAACTCATGGTCGAGGACCAAGAACTGCTGGTTTTCCACCCTCCCTTTACCTGGGAGTCAGGTGTCAAGACAGTTTGGCCAGTCAGTAACACTAATTGTTCAGTTAATTACCTGGGAGAAAGAAAACCAGGGCTAGAGTTGGATTTGAGGGCCAGATTTGAATATCCACGTGCATACTGCGCAATAACAAGAAATGATACCCTAAACCAGGTTGTGCATGACAAGGGCCAATCCGTTTCAGGATTTTGTGCCAACTTATGTTCTTAATTATTTAATTAGCTCAATCATATCTTGATCTGACGTTTGCATAAGCACCAGCTACAGCCTAAAGATTTTACTGACCTCAAGTACAGGAGTGAATCAGCGTAGTTTATAGAGCTGTCAGAAAACTAAAACTAAGGTAATTGGTTGGAACAAAAACCAGCACGTAGAGCAGCCCTCCAGGAGTTGTACACCCCTGCCCTGATCTAACACTTACTGACTTTTCCACTCCATACAACTCTCTGACTGCAGTAGTCTTTGTATGATACATACTGTACATTATAATGATAATGATAATATAATGATATAATTATAATAATAATTTAAATGTTACCTTTCTACCTATAACTGAATTGTAATTTAAAAAATCACTTGTGCAACTGTAACCTTGGTAACTAGAACTGCCAAACTTGGATAGAAAATGACAAAGAAAGCTCCCAAACAAACCATAAAAGTAATAAAAACTCAAAATGAAAAATGAAATGAAGACGCGATAAAATCCTCAGGGCATTACAATCATCGCACAGCCCTGGCGAATCAGGCCACTGAACGCCACAGGGAAATCAAACACACGGGAAAAGATAGTCTAACGGAGCCAAGATGTGTCACTTTAATTTACAGACGGCAGAAAGGCACCAGAAAGTGCCTGCAGAAATATTGCAAGAACGACTGATAATAAAACGCAAAGAAATACACTTTATGAACAGTAACCCATACGCTTTCTTTGCTACAATACCTACAGTAAGTAATAAAAAGTTCAAAATTTACACTTTTTATTTTTTGCTTATTTGTTTCCCCCTCCACAAGAAGATTTTTGGTGTATACAATTTATTGATAAATCTCCCTCCTTTGTGTCTGTAGGTTTGGTTGGTCTGTAAGCAGCGTTTGGTGTGATCCCTGATTGATGCGCGATTGGTTGAACAAACGCGTTTTCCATAAGATTTGATTTCCTCCGTCAACTTCATCAAACACCTCTTCATTAATTGATTATAAACTATAGTTTCTGCACCTTCAGGATACAGAGGTCAATAACCTCTTAGGCATCTCTTCCACAGAAACCAACAGCCAGCATCACATAGTTTTCTTTAAACATTCTCTTTTAAGATTATATATTACCTTTGGTTTTAGGGTGCTAGGCAAGCCCACGTTTGATCCTCTCATGCGCGATAGCAACTCATCATTTACGCTTCGCTTGCCTTAGGAGAACACTAATGTCATGGTTCCCTTTTAAGGTTAAACCGCAAACAATCTCCGTGAACATCTCTACTCACAAATCCGTTTTATCATTCGCCAGCTAATACAGCCCCAACCCCCCCGCGAAAACAGGCGCTCCGAGCTTCCAAACGCACGCAAACGTTTCCATTAATCGCGAAACAGCTGTTGCGGTCAGATCTTCTTGAAAGGCACCTTTGAAAGCTCATAATTTAAAAATGATTTAAATGATTATCATTGCGTTACATCTCTGGGTCTCAAAGGCTGTCCCCTGAGCAACCCATGCCCCTCCCACTTCAGCAATCCAAGCCCCTCCTCTCTGAGCTATCCAGGCCCCTCCCCATTGATCTATCCAGGCCCCGCCCCCTTGAGCAATCCAGGCCCCTCCCCATTGAACTATCCAGGCCCCTCCCCCCTGAGCAATCCAGAATTGGTTTCCTTTCATGATACAACAAGTGTTTGAAAAATATACGGAATGGCCAATGCACAGAGAATATATGGCATTTATACTGTATTATATATTATAAGCTTATTATATTCTTATGCATTTGTATCTTCAATAATGTATGAAATACGTGTATACATTTCTGCAATGCATTTTCTCATATAAAATATAATTGCAATGCATTTCAGATTATACAAGTTATATATTTTAAGTTTTATTTTTATTTATTAATTTTTTTGTATAAGAATTGCAGGTGTTGTACATTGCAGGTGTTGCCTTTGTCAAACCCTAGCATTACACTGCAGGAGCTCAGTACAGCAGCGTGACTGGTTGCGTTTTCTGCTTCTGTTTGGACAGGCCGTTTCAACCCAGCACAGAAAGCTGCCAGCTCAATTTAAATGCTATTAAAACTGAATTAAACTGGCAGTCAATCCTTTCTAAAGTGTTCTCCCATTAAGGGCAATTTGAAGAACAAATTATAATTCTGTTTTCCTTTACCTTGATAAAGGAAGCAAATACATTGATCCATGTCATCCCAAACAACAAGCTGCTTAATACATGTAGAAATTATTCTGCATACAATAAAATTCTCAGTTTTACCTCTGAGAGAGCATTTTAACTATTTAACTGAGTACACATGGTCCCTTTTGAACTCACATAAAGTCTGAGTTAACACTGAGGATGTTGCTGTGTCTGAGTGAAAACTGTAAAGAAAAAAAGAAATCAAAGAAGAATGGAAAGCAAACCTCTCCACTGTTATTACTGCAGTTTCCTTACTCATGAAGTGTCAGCTAATATACACAAAACAGCTGTTACTAAGATCCCGTAATGTAAATAAGCAAGAGCAGTAGGCCACTTTCACCTTCTTTGAATTTCTCTGTGTCTTTTCAGGTTCTAACACGACTCTGTCTGAAACAGGCCTGTTCCCCCGTCTCGGGTCAGATTTCTCAGTGACGCACCCCAATGCCGTTTCATTTAGTCCCTTCAAAAAGCATTGAAGAGCTGGCACAGCATGTAAGACAAGAAGCGTCTGACTTGAGAAGAACTCAATTAGCAAACAGGATTGAGTTTAATAAGATAAATAACTTAAAAAATGAAAGCAATGCGAGACTGAAATGACAAACTCTAAGCCGATGCGTCAAAATACCACCGCCGTTCTGCCAATTGGCGTTCTCTCAGGAGAAGCCCGTCTCCTAAAATGTCTTGATTTGGAAGATCAAAGGTGACGTGCTGTTCCTTCAAAAATAAATTAACAGAGCTCCCTCGCACCTCTTTTGCGAGAAGGGGGGATAATTTTGGCGGCTTTTCAGCCGCTGCGGGCGACCACAGACACTGATGGCAGGTGGAAGGCGGGATAGAATTCCGGAAAATCGGAAAAACCTACTGTTCCGCCTCAGACGTGCCATATCACATCTGCAGAGTCACACTGGAGCTCCACCCTTTTCCTCTCCGCCAAGCTTCTGACTCACAAACACCCAGAAACACATCCTTCACTGGGATCACTCCCACATCCTTAAACACCAGTTTAGTTTCTTTCAACTGTGGAGAAGACAAATCCTGACGTGAGAATTACAGAGTTCTAAGTGACATTTTTGTCAAAAAATATGTTAAAACATTTTTTATTATTATTATTTTTTTAAATCTGGGTATAATTCCAGTTTTTTTATGACGTTCTGAGTGATAAAACTAAGTGATGAACTGACAAGAACTTCAAAGCTCAATACATCAGAACTCCAGAAATGGCAGATAGAACCCTGTAATTCTCAGGTCTTGAAATGATTTAGCTTTATATTATATTCAGCAATGAAATTTGATTCCCCTGTTCTTTTTCTATTACATGTCAGACATGCCTGTATTGTTTGCCTCAACTTACAAAAATATGCATCCACCTTTACCTCACATATTGGACAATTAAATCTGTCAGGATGCTGACGTCGATGTGCAGGAGCAAACTCATCTGACTGATACAAGCTCCTGTCTCCATTTTGTATAGTATGTCTGACACGGAAAAGAGGATTCTTCTTGAATACCAGTTCCCTACAAACACACTATGTCTCTGCAACGTCGTGATTTAGACGTTTCATTTATGACGTTGGTACGACGTTACAACGCTACTAGTAATTACGTTGCGGCTACGTTGCTGAAAATACATATAAAATACAATAAAAAATACAATGTGTATTTTAAGGTCGTTTAACAACATCTGTGTAACATCGTAAATATGACGTATCATACCAACGTTGCTGCAACGTTTCTGAAACGTAAAAAAAAATAGGCACGACTTGTTGTGGCGACATTCTGACAACATTCGTAACCCAACGTTTTGACGACGACACTCTGGAATTTCACTTTTACATTGCTGGGAGGTTGTACATGTGCAAAAGTGACGTTGCAGGGACGTTGCAGCAACGCAACTGTGTCCGTAGGGTCACCCGTCTGGTTCGTATTCCCCTTAATCATGCAAAGCACCATAAATATGACACCTGTGGAGCAGGAAAAAGTCCCCGTGTGGCGGAACGACTGTTCAGACCGCCGCATAAACACGGAGCGAGGAGACGACGCTCAGCTCGGCCAACATCAACACAGGCCCCACCGCCGAAAAGACTGAAGCTCATTCATAAAAGCCCGTTCGCCTCAGGAAAACCCCCCATCGCAAGCCGCGACAAGGCAGGCAGCCACCCCCGCATTTTTACATTTTCTCTGCGTAAACTCAGTTTCGCAGGGCTCAGTGAAGCACTGAAGAAGCATAAGAGTCATGTAGACGCCTGCATGTGTGTACAACGCCTCCCGTTTAAAGCGTTTTCATCACCTCACATTTTAGGCATTCGCCCAATGCAAATGCATTTACAAATGCGTACGTACTGTAAATGTCCAGGCAATGGCATGAGGCAGTCATCGGTGTGGCAAACTGATAGGGACAGTAAATAAACCCACCACATAATGTTACGGGACACAGAGGGTTTAGGGTGCAAGAGGAAGATTGAGTATGTAGTGCTTTCAGTGGCATGAAGTTCAGAAATGTATAGAACAAATTCTAATTCAAACAGGAAATGTTTTCCTCGTGAGGGCACAGGGGCCTGATATCTATCTCAGTCACTGCAGGTGGAAATGTCCACCAGACCTAGGCCAAATAATTCAGCTATTTATACCTTAACCCAGAAGTAGGCAACCCTGGTCCTGGAGTGCCAGAGATGGTCCTCATTTTTGCCCCATCCTATAACTACATCAGCATAACTGGATCCATTTGAATTAATCAGGTGTAATGAATGCAGGTGACAATGTGCTGGAGGCACTCAGCGTTTCACCAATATTCAGGATCATATTTTTAATCATCCATCAAACTCTTGTGATCAAGCTCAGATGGAACAAAAACCAGAAACGTCACCGGCACTCCAGGATCAGGGTTGCCGACCCCTGATTTAACCTTTAGACACCAGTCAGATTCTGGCATATTACTGACAATTTTTAAATAAACGCCAGCTACATTTACACTAATATTCAGAAGAAGAAAAAAGTGAAATGTCAAGATGTTACGATTCATGTGTTTTTGTTACATGTCTGAAACTTCTCAAGGAACTGCAGGAGTCTTCAAAGTTCACTGACATCTAAAGACCTAAAGCATTTCAAATATGCATTTGACCCAAACCTGATTTCTACCAGTGCAAACTCCTCTAGTGAAGGAGACGTTAGCGGAGAGAGGGGGGGATTGCCACGCGGATGCAGAACATTTGTTCCGTCCTAGTGTGCGTCTCTCTGTTCCTGTGTGCCAGTCTTCATAAACGCCATCTACCCTCCAGCGCATGACTGGCATGAGATATTTTCCAGTGACTAAACAAACGACGGGCCCGTGGCAGACTCTTCTCATTACCCCTCAGAAATGAACAGGACCCTGACACAGACTGTGGCTTTTCCATGCATCTCCCCCATGCCTTCAGAGAAGCCCATTGTCTTCAGTAAACACTTTAAAGGGCATTCCCCCTTCATGCCCATGACAAGCAAAGTTGTTTAAACTTCAAATCAGCCACATGTTTTGAAACGCTCAAACAAACGTACATGCAATGTGGTAAGTTGTAATCAAATCCAAACGGATTATATCCCCCCTCCTCCCCCCACCCCCCCCCTTTCCTTTAACATTGATTAAAATATTTAGATCTGACCATTTGTCAAGAAAAAAGGAATAGACCCGTTTGAAGACAATACGTTTGAATGCGCAGGGTAAATGTGGACCAGGAAGAGAAGAGGGGATGTT
The DNA here is from genome assembly GCA_029718625.1 of Synaphobranchus kaupii. Taxonomy (NCBI): domain Eukaryota; kingdom Metazoa; phylum Chordata; class Actinopteri; order Anguilliformes; family Synaphobranchidae; genus Synaphobranchus; species Synaphobranchus kaupii. The sequence continues at coordinate 110,787,489 of CM056379.1, read as the reverse complement.
TCGGCTACCGCTGTCGTCAGTATTGAGTCCCTTTGTAAACATCAGGCACGCAGACCGCCATTAATCAATCTGGAAAGAAATGGTTACCATGTGGTGCCGAGTCTAACGTACAAACAACTTCTTTTCTTTTTTTTTCTTCCTTCTGTGGGTTAGGCAGAGTTTTATTTACTCAGGAAAGAAACAGCTCACACAACCACGGGGGTAAAAACCAATTCCATCAGTCAAAAAAATCTATTTAGCTCTCATTAAGTGACTACTAAATAAATACATGGCGGGCTCATAAATCCCAGAAGGGTCCGATTATTTAATTATCAGCTTTTAATCGGGTTTTCCTCCCACTGTGTAAAAGTTCCCAACGTGGAACACTTTAGTATCACATTCTTTAATAAAATCACTGTTTCCGTGCAATTTCATTTCTATTGTGCTTACGTTTCTATTGGCTAAAGAATGCGTGCACCAGATTGTGGGGCTTCATCAATAGCTAGGTTTCACAGAAAATAAGTGAACTCCAATGAACATAATCAGCTCATTGAGTTTTAACAGACACCCAGGGGCGAATGCTGTCTAAACCAATTAGAACCAACCCATAGCTCGTAACTCAACTAATTGGGTTTTTAATCCCACATTTTTTTCCCTTTTCTCCCCGATTTGGAACTCCTTTGTCAGTCGAGCAGAGTGCACATTAGCAAGTACACCCACCCGAAACGCGCACAGTCAGAAAACGGCTTCTTTTCACACTGTGGGCCACCAGCTGAGCTGCGCAGTCACGCAGACGGAGGGCAGCTGCACACGGGATCCAGTGGACATGTTATCGGCGAAGCGGCGTCTAGGCGTTCAGGGCGAAAAACCCGGCTACGTTTGGGTCGAAAAGTGAGCGTTTTCTTGCCGACCAGGACGTAGCCAGTCTATATCCGGGTAAAGCCTGAGATATATTGGGGTTAACCGAGTCAATGTTTTATGTCAAAACGTGCCACAACGTCTCTAAACCTAGATTTCCATCCCTCTAGATGTCTAGATTCCGTCTTTTTTCTCGCTGGGTTAAAGCAAGGCCTCCCTCCAGAAAGAGGGGCCATTACTGCCTTCTGTTGACCCAACAGGAGGGTTGGGTTGGGTTGGGCGACATGGATGAGACCATGATGACAGGCATTGACCTGCAGCGAGGGATGGGGGGGTAATTTATGACCCCCAACCCTCCCTCCTTGCCGCCAGCGACCTGCCAATCCCTGGGGAAAGGACCCGACACACACAATGCAAGGTTTTATAAAGAACATCCACAGACCTCCAGCTATATCATTACACTGTCAACAACACAGAGAAAAAGAGCATGGTTGACTACAGACAAGGGAGGTGTGGAGAGAGAGAGAGAGAGAGATAGAGAGAGAGAGAGAGAAAGGATGGTCCCCCCCCCATAATTCCAGGATACTGCATGTCCAAAATAAAAGGACGAGAACACAGGAAGTCAATGCGTGTCTGTCTAAAGGTCAACCAGAACTCCTTACCCACAGCTCACAGAAGCCAAAGTCAATCGCATCCGTTTTACTTACTTTTTAAAAATCCATTATTAAATTAAACGAAAAAAAAATAACCTGGTAATATTCTGTGCAAAGGAGACGTGCACAATGAAACAAGGAAGTTTAAAGCACTGTGCTGTTGTGTATAAACACATTTTACATTATTTATGTTCTATATAGCTATTATTATGCTGATAATCATAATATCTCTACATTTGGCCGTAAGCCAAACAGTGAGTTACTCTGTGATTTGCGTCATGTTCCTGCTGAAAGAATTTTAGTTTTGAAACATCCAAGCGTGTAAGTGCTACACATTATGACCTCACTACTGTCTTAGGCAAGAGCAGCTGATTCCTTCCGTTTCTTAAGGTAACCTAAGAGCTCCGGCCCTGGGATTGGGCCAATTAAGCAGAAGGGTTAGTGATGACAAGTTGGGAAGCGGCACAATGGTAGCATTAACCTCTAGCGAATGGCATTTCCTTTGTTTTCCTGCACGACGCAGGCCATTTCCTGCTCTTTGAGCTCCACATGTCCAAGAAGTGGATTATTTTCACCAAATCCAGCAGCTAGCGCCATGCCCCCAATTAGCCTCCACATCCATTGTTAGATGTGACAGAATGCATGTGCCTGTGTTGCAGCAAAATAACACACACCTCCCTCTCTCTCTCTCCCTCTCTCTCTATCTCTCTCTCACACACACACACACACACACACACATACACACACAGATGGTTGAGAGGCTGGTATCTGAATTCTTGTGGTTAGTCCTATTTTCTGCGTGTTTTTCAATCACATCTCCACGCCTAACCCCATAACCTGCTGTAAAAAAATGTATTATCTGAGATCAATGGCAGAGAATAGCAAAATCAGGCTTTTTTTTTACATTTACATTACAATGACACATCATGAACAATTAATTTCTGCTCTGAATGCTTCAATGCAGTTAAAATGACCGATCAACAGGATCCAATGGCCGCTTCCAATGTTTTAACCACACAATACTCGCACTTTGGGGGGTGTAAATACACTAATGCTGTATGTAGCCTATTAACTTTCCACCATATACAGTTTCCACCAACTACATCTGCTAAGGGTTTACCAGTGCTGTCAAAACCAGTTAGCATCCATGTGACACAGAATGAGCTATGCAACTTGTAAGGAAGAACCTTTATATGGTGAACTAATCCATGATGTTTTTCATCAAAACAATCACTTCAACCCACTCCAAAACCACCTGTTGAAACCGCTTTTGTAGCCCAACGTTACTTATGGTAATTGAGTTAACGTTTCCCGACCTGAGCCTGATGTTATCCGAGGACGTTATGGTTCCAACTGGATTGTGGCCCTTAAATTCCCGTGTGTGTGAATGGGCCATGGCTACACTCGAACCTAGCTTTCCACATTAAATAGGATAGTGGTCACGTTTGTCTCTAAAACCGCATATGATAGTCATTTAAAATGTACTCTTAATGGTCAAAACCTACCTTAACATTTCACCATCATAAACCGGGAATATAATCAGTAGGCCTATTACACAAATGTAAGTAATATTCTAACGTTAGTAAACTGTTGGCAAACTATTGTATTAGGCTACAACATGATGACCAGTCTCGATGCTCAACTAGCAAAGCATCGTATTCGGAACGATTTCGCAACGAAACTTGCGAGGGAACCACTGTAGACATAAATAAATAAAACAGCACATGACATGATTTATTCTGTTTTTATTTGCATACAGTAGGCTATACACGGATAAAAATAAAAGAATAATTAATGTCACTCATCAAATGCACCTACTGCGCCCAGTTCGCGAAATTAAGTTTCTACCTTACGTAGGCTACCTCAGGAAGTGTATCTGATGACCAGACAGTTTTCAAATTTAAAACGAACAATGTTTAAATATTAACTGACTAAACAACACATCTCAGCCCATTAATCGAGTGAGTAAATTGGTGAGTTTAATTACTAGACATGAGGAAGAGACGTAGGCTACCCGGCCTGTCTTTGAGGTAAGCGCATGAAATTAATTAATTCCCATGCAGGGCAAATTGAGATCCAGCTTACCTCTGCGAGCGACGGAATCGGCGAATTGTCCAATGTAGCATTTCCTTGTGGTAGAGGACTGCTCCGTAACACTGTAATGTGCAAAGTTAAGAGGAGAAGTCCCAACAGGAGTAGCAACTCTGCCAGCAACCGAACCATCCTTCTAACGCGGCCGGTTTTGGGACCCTGCGGGGGAGTCGGGGGTCCACCACCGCCTCCACCCTCTGCAGAGACTCCGATCTCCGGATCCGCCGCGGAAGAGGAGCCGCAACACCGCTGTGAAGCCACTTCGGGTTTCAAAATGACAAATTTAGGAAAATTTAAAAAAAATAAAAAAAATAGGAAAAAAACTGTGATGGGATCTGAAGATTCCGAACAATTCCGCGGACACGTGCAGTGCAGTTATTCAGAAAGAATGTATCGGTTGCGCTCAAATCAAAACGGAATAACCTATAAAACAAATTACATCTGGTAAATGACACTCTTTTAATTTAGGCTAATTATTCACTTCACAAGTCGTTCAGTTAGTTAAATTCTTATTACCAATTAAATTCCCTTGGCAGCGGGGGATGGCTTTTGCTTTCAGAATCGTAGTCTATATGCTACTTTTAAATACAATAAAAGTCACAATACCAAATGGAAACATGTCTTTCGGTTCAAGTGGCGATCAAAAAACATGGGGACCACGTGTAACCTACAAAATAATAAACTAATTGTAGGCTCTATCTCCGTTAGAAAGTTCCGGTGTTCATAGGTTCAGGTAAACGTCCTGTCCACTTGCTTGAGTAACACCCAAGTGGCTGACTGTCCGGTTCACCTACAGTCTGCGCCTGTCAGCTTCGTCTTCATGATCTCAGTTTCCTGCGAGTCTTTCACATCTGTGATCATAGGGGCTCCTTTATCTCTGCATATTTAATGTCGCTGGTCTACTTGTGTTACCTTGTGTAAACCTAAAGTGCTTAAAATCACAACTTTTTTTTAGTGCTAGAGTGCCTTGTTCCGAAATTAAGATACTTATTCTCTCTCTCTCTCTCTCTCTCTCTCTCTCTCTCTCTCTCTCTCTCTCTCTCTCTCTCTCTCTCTCTCTCTCTCTCAGTTTAGAGAATATATTCTTGGAAAATAAATGCTATCGATGTAGTCCAATTATGTCACTTTGGTAGTTCCCATGACTTTCAACGGTACAAAGTGTAACATAGCCTAGTTCTAGTAGAGTGTATCCATATTTTTGGACGGTGGCTTCAGCCTGCAAATCCACCCTGCCCAGCTGCCGCGCGCGCGTGCTTCACTGCGTTCCCCGTAAACTGCTCCTTACGCACACAGTTTGTAAAAGCAAAAGCATGCTCTACCATAGACTGTAGGGCTCTACCGACGTTTTATACCGCTCGGCTGGTTTTCCGTCAAGTACCCCCTCCTCCTTAACTTTGCTTTAACCCCTAATTACCCGTTCGACCACGATCAGAAACACCAGCCGGTTAAACTCTTGCAAATTAATTATGTATTGCACGATATTATTCTGTGTAGCCTAACCATCACGTTTCTATATGAGGAAAACCTGTTTTTAACAAGTCGATGCATTAATTTACTTGTTTTGGTTAAGCTATTTATTTGCTGTTCTGTTGAAAAGAAGTGAGGATTTTGGGGATGGATTATTAAATAAAACAACGTGTTGCATGTTATATACTGTATTATGTCAGCCACAAAACAGCAACACACACACACACACACACACACATGTGCACACACATGCCTCCAACTTTCAATGCCAAGGCTAACACTCATAAATGTCATGACACATTTATCATCTTAATCTTTGAAATCCTGCAAAACACGACATCCCCCGAATACTTAACAGGTTATACTTTGACAGGACATGGAAATAGCATGTTTCTACCCTAAAGCTAAATAGAACGACTGCCAACACGTTGCATGTAGTGTATTGTCTCTGGCAAGCAGAGCAGCAGGGGATGCGCCATGGGTTTAATGAGTTGGACTTGGGTAGGCAATAAAGGCCTCTGCTCAACACCTAAGTCAAACAAATGGCCGTCCAGGTTTGATCAGCTCCTTCGCAATGTTTGCTCAGAGCTTCAAAAGGCCTGGCGTGCTTGTGGGTGGTCGTTAATTTATTCCAACCTCACTTTATCCTTAATAACAACAACACTAATAATAATAATAATAATAATAATCAGGGTAGTACAAATGAATGTATCTAATCTTTAAGATGTACAATTAATTTATACAGCTGGACATTTGCAGCAGGAGGTCAGGATAAGTGCCTTACTCAAGGGTACAATGGCAGTGTCTCCCCTTGAAATCCAAACTTCATTCTACATTTCTGACCATGACAGGCAGTCTGAATGACTCTTGGCTTGTAGGGAACCTATCCAGTAAAAAGTAGCACTTGTGATTAGAGTGCTGTGATTAGACTTGTGATTAGAGCTGCAGGTTTGAACCACAGTGGTAAATATATATTATCTGACCTTCTTTATACATAACTTTTTTTAAATAATAATAATTATTATTATTATTATTATTGGTGCAGTGTTTTGTCTAGTTTCACTTCTAAATCTCACCAAATGCGCTACAGGGAACCAGGAGCTCTACCGGTCGACTTCAAAGCACCAGCTGAGGTCATCGGCTCCTTGGTAGCGGCTAACAGACCACTTCAATAAACCTGCCCCCGTCGCAGGTCTGCAGTTCAAAAGAGTTGGGAAGGGGAGCCCAGGATCGGCTTGTCACTGATACTCCCTGGGCCCCTGGGCAGATGTGCCCGTTAGCTCCGCTGGCTGCAAAGTGTTTCGAATATTGCTGACCCCCCCCCCACCCCACCTCCCCTTTGAAAAACTGGGGGAGACTTTGGCGAGACATCTGTTTGCCAGACGCAGCCTCCTCACCCCCCATTTGTGACATTATTGCAGCTGACGGACTGCGGAGCTCGGGCCCGCGGACAGCGGACAATAAATCCAGGCCTTGATCTCCACCCTCTTGTCTTTTTTTGCTCGTTTTGGAGAGGCAATCTGCCCCTGTGCAAACAATATAAAACAAGCAGGTCACGTCCCAACGCTTTTGGCCACCGGCCACGGGAGTCCACTCTCAAAACCGCCGGACAGCTGCTCTATTCTTCGAACCCCTTATTGTAGCAAGTAAATATATGGGTTCTTCGCCTCTGCTTTTTGAGGTCAGCGGAGTTCAGGAGTGGATGACAGCGGTGACATATCACGTGAGGGTCCAGGTTGATCACAAGCCAGCTTCATGTGAGGTCAAACTAGACTGAAAACTGAAGCACAAACTGAGCACAATAAAACCGCCAATAAGACCAGGAGGGTAGGCCGCGCTGCTCAAGTTAGGTCGCAAACGGAACGGGCGCTCCATAAATCGACCTGTAGCCTTCCTCAAGAACTTTCCCCTTGCCTGCAAACCCGGCAAGGCCACACAGTCGCACCGATTGTGTGATTCATGCGCCCGAGTTCATCTGGCCTCGAAACGCAGAGTTAATCTACCGTAAAAACCCGGAAAATTAACTTTTGGAAAAAAAAAAGAAAAAAAAAATGTTTTTGCCTGGAAGGCGGTGTTTGTTTTAATCGGTGACCCGCCTTCCATTTGATAATCTAACACAATGTTCTGGCCAAATGTTGTGGAGAAACTAAAAAGAAATCTCTAGGGGTTTTTGCTTCCATTTGTCTCCAACATCATCTTATATTATAAGGTCAGGACCTTCAAAGGAAAGGAACAAACACTCTTTCAAACCAGCTCCTCTGTTCGGGCAGGATGTCACGGGGGGTGGGGGGTGGTATGGGGGTGTCAGTACCCACCTGGCTCAGTGGAAGGAGGCAGTGGGGTGCTAATCCTGCCAAAAACAGCCCTGCCACACCTCTGTGACCATGGTAACACCACGGCGACAGATCAAAGGCTGTTCCTCTCTCCCCCCACATGGGCCAGAACCTGCCAGGTGTGACACCTCACCTGGAAGTAAAGAACTGGAGACTCCCATCACAGCTTGTGGGATCGCACCCCAATACTGTGTTACCTCAGGGGACCCCAAATCTGGATTTATACAGCCACAGTGTCTGTTTTTTTTTTTTTTCCATAGGCGAAGGGTTCATTTCAACTTTGGGGCAGACACGCTGCTGGGCCACCTAATCTCGCATAACATCAAGTCAGGTCAAGTCTCACAAGCATACGAGCTAGTCTAGCAGTTAATTCATGTGAAAATATTGGCGGGTGACATGTCTCCCTGTCTTAACCCAAACCTATGTATGTGCAGGTTTTCATTCATTATATCAATGAAATGTGGAGCCTCAAAGAGGCTTATGATGGATATAACTCCTCGCAATGGTTCATTTCTTCTGAATTTATTGGTGATTTTAAGGTGAAGAAAAACAAGGACTTACGTGGCAAATCCTCGGTATAATCTGTGATATGCTTGTTCATATGAAACATGCATTTGAAGACTTTACTTCAGCAATCTCATTTTCATTCTCATTTTAGAGGAAAGTTAAGCTTTGTGAAATTTAAAACCTGTATGGCCACCAGAATCAACCACAAGAAAATCAGAATTAAAAAATAAAAAAGGTTGTATATGTTCTTACATTTCCTACAGCCACCCCACACATTAACCCAGACAACACAAATCAAAGTTGGTACAGGACAAACATAACATTGTTTACTATTTAATCCAAACAAATTAGGAAAAGTCATATAGTGTCAAGATGAAAAAATAGGGTTAAGACATGTCAAACACTGAATCGGGTCACTGACCCTGAAGATAATATGAGGGTCAACTGACACATGATGTTCTGAGTAATTAAGGAAAGTCAGCAGACCCTGTGGGTCTTCGGGACCAAGGATGCAGACCCCTGGAATAGACAATAGCTTGTATATTTTTGTAAAGGGCACAGGCATAAATCCTACCCAAAATGCTTTGCACTGCAGCAGACTGAAGCCAATGCCACAACACACTGCGACTGGCATATGTCGTCTATGCAAAGTATAAGGGAAAGCATAAATACACTGTACCCAAATGACAAACTACAATAATCAAATCAGATTCAAGACATATACCATTCATCTTCCAGCATTAATCAAACGACGGCTCTATAAAAAGAGCATCTTGACGTTGCTAATCACTAGTTTAAGTTAACTTTGACTCACGTGACTTGACACAATGAAGGGTTTAGTCAGACAGTGTGTGTATGTGGCACGCTTCTCTGGAAACGCAGCAGTTATGCCAAGCTTGATTTAGAGACAATTACAGTAGAAAAAGCTAAATATTTCATATACATACATACATACATACATACATACATACACATACGTACATCCAGCAGTTGTGTTTTTCTGTCATTTTTGGCCCATAGCAACACATATTTCAACAAAATAGACAGATTGTGTTGTATATGCCAGAATTAAGAAACAGTAATAATGGGATAAACTAAACTAAGTCCCAACTATATAAACTATTTATGTGCATTTATTTGGGCACATGTGCTTCTTCTTAGTGAGAAACAAAAATGATCCAGTCACTAAAAATAATATCCACTTTGTATTATAATTGACATACCTGCTGTTTAGCCATTAAAACAAAATCTAAATGTAAAAATTTAACTCAGTGAAAGATTTGTTTTACTGTTAGAGCTCAATGAATACTGCCATGGCTGAGTCTCCTTATGTAATGTGCATCTTGGCCAGTTTCAGTCAGTGTCTTTGACGGCAACGATCAACACAAAATCGATAGCTTCCCTCCATGTCTTCTTATCAGGTTGCAGTGCAGTACACACTGGTGGTCTTCCATGACCACAATAAAGATTAAAATATGAAAGTAATAATAAAATAAATAAAATATGAGCCCAACACTCTTTATTCTGACTTATAGGGTGAGTCAAAGTCCTCACTTGATCTCAAAGTTTCAAAGTTATCATAAAAAGTTTTTTTTTCTTTTTTCCCATGGGTGGGTTCAATACACGTCCATCAACATAAGCCTCCCATTGCAATTTATTGCCTTACCCTTCACGAAACAGGAAAGGGTCATGAAAATAATAGCTATGAAATAGAGCTGAATATATACATTATAAATATATTAACAGAAGAGCATCTTTATCTTGTCATAAATTGCATGCATCTGCAGCTGGGTCCAGATGTGCAGCAACCTCGGTAGCTCAGGCCGTAAAAAAAAGTTGGAATGAGATAAAGGACATAGTGTAGACGGGAATCTGCCGTATTTGGCCAGCAACTTAAACCGAACCTCTCAACATGTTCTATTGATTCACAAGGATCATTCCTCAAAGGAAATGTACCTGTGTTGAAGCTGCAACTGAAAAACTATCAACGTACTAATTCATTGTTTGACTATGTTGCGACCTTAAGCAGATTACTTTAACTGTTACATCATCTTCTTACAGCTCGATCCATATCGGGTTACCAAATCATCCCCTTCATCTGATTGGCTGCACCTAATCATACCCTGCGTCTGATTGGCTGTGCAATCCCTTGCATTCCCCGCCCACTTTGAGTCCCCTGGTCATTACTACAAATGAGGAGTGAGCTCTTACTTGGCATAGCTGGTTTAATAAAGGTAAAATATGGGGCATGTCAGAGCCGAAGCTCTCTCACACAGTGAGGGGGGTCTTCCTACCCCAAACATACCCCTGCTGCAGAGGTTTTAGCAAGCTTAACATCGATTGAGCACTTTTAAATTTGATGCAAATCAAAGGGGGGTGCAATAAAATCCCCCCCAAAAACGAGGAGCTCATTTTACACACCCCACGCCTCCCTCCCTCCCTCCCTTTGCACTTACTCATTTACATATAGCAGACACTCTTATCCACCGCAACTTATACAGCTTACAGGCGTTACGTTTATCCAAGCAGACAATTAATGAGGCAATTCAGATGAAGCACCTATAGCTCGCTCACGGGTACAACGGCAATGCCCTACGGAATCAAACCTGCAACCTCTGAGTTACCGCTCCAGTTCCCCCAAACCGCTCCCCTGCCCTCCTTCTCACAGCCGTTCAGAGGTTTTGGGGGTCTTCTCTCTTTTCATCTCTTTTAAGCGAGTGTAAATCCATTCTAAACACAGCAGCTGTGTGCTCGTATTTAAAATGCAGAACACTGGGAAGAAGGAGAGAGCGGAGAGGAGCGGCTACATTTTCGCCGTTATCTCGCTCAGGCGAAAATCTCCGTTGAACGAGAGCTTAGCTTTAAAGTCAGGGCAGCTGCCTTGCACCTATGTTGCCGTGCCAAAAGGGCTGTTATCTTTGAAACGGGTACGAGTCTAACGCCGGGCCATTTGAAATCCAGTGCGACGACGTTAAAATGTTCACGCCACAGCAGCCGTACAGGTAAAGGGACGTGTGAGAAGCAGTCGCACGAATTATAAGCTATGTCTGTTTTTTGTATCTATTCATGGTCTTTGACTTGAGTAAAATGAAGGAATGACTCAGCACAAAAGCTGGCCTATATACAGCATACACACCAGAGCAGGTGCTTATCAAAATACTAGCTTTCTAAATTCAAAGCCATTAGGAATAAATTGTGGAGTAAAAAGAGTACTGAGTATTAAGTAAATAAAATATTTAACATACAGGTAGAGAAATAAATTGACAAAAAAAAGATAAAAACAAAAACACATAAATTTCTGCCCTGTAAAAAATATCGGACCAAGAGAGGAGAAGAAAATCACATGGTACATTAAATTACATTCAGTTTGCGGACGCTTTTATCCAAACTACAAACAAGGCTGATAAGATACAGTTCTACCATAACGGAACAGCTATCCATAGACATGAACATTGAGTCTAGTTAACATAGTAAGCCATGGCTAAGTTTTAAGGCTAAATCAGTAAGGCTAATTCTCTCTCTCACACACACACACACACACACACACACACACACACACACACACACACACACACACACACACACACACACACACACACACACACACACACACACACACACACACACACAGAATATAGCCTTACATACACCTCAGCAGTTTCCTTGCATTCTGCAGTATTTTTAGCCGGGGGCCAGCCCCAGTGAGGCAGACACACTCACGTTTGGGTTCCCCCACAAACGCATGGGCAAACCCACACAATACTTAATCTCTCCTGCGCTCTGTCTGTCAGGTTACGCCGAGCTGCCAGCTCCACTCAACAGTGGCAAACCATGAGAAATTACTGGCTGACGGTCTGGGGTTATTGTGGAGAGATTCTGATTTTCAGAAGGCCACACAAACCAACTGAAGATGGATCGGCAAATACTCATATTTCCTTTTGCCACTTGGCTTTCTTTTACAAACATGAATTATGAATGATTGATGTGCTGAACTGATGCAAGATTAAAATATACATCCATTTGTAGCATGTGCTATGGGAAGTTTTTGAGTGGCAAAGTAATCGATTAAAGTGTTAGGTAAACAGGTACGAATGCAATAAGCGTTAATTCTCGCAAAACACAATTGATGTCACTACTTTGCAATCTGTGATCTTCTTTGTGTGCCTAGTCCATCCAAAAAGCACAGATTTCCATTTTCTGTCAAGACATTTGGCACACAGGAAGTGGTCTTCTTTTTTAGAGGTACAGTACCTTTTCAGAATACAGTACATTCAGTTACAGGACCTGGTTCTTCTTTGGATATCTTCTGTGGAGGGTTTTAGTGATTGCACCTGGCGTCTCTAGAGCGTCTGTCCGAAACTCAACACCCTACACCCTGTGTGACTTTGCCCAGGCATATATAACGGCAATGAACCAGCCATTTTCTATGAAGGTCCAGACTCCCTACGGCCACGCCTAATATCCTCAATTCAAACGCTCAGTTCAAATCTGGAATGGAAGCAAAGGGCCGAAATCATAAACTGACTTATATATGCTGTTCGGGAGTCGCGCAAGTTTGGCGTTGAAATATATATTTTTCCCCAACAGTTAGACGGCAGGAAATAAGAGACAAATGGATGTCTCAACCTTAGTTCCTTGGATTTCATTAGTACATTATCATGCCTGGTCTGGAACTCTTTAGACATCAGTAAAAATTTATGCAGATTACAGATAATTTGTTTTCACCAGTATTAAGTAAAAAAATTCTGCTAGTGTATTATTTTCCTTACATACTCATTGTCACACAAAGGTGGTGTAGGAAATGATGAAAAGATAATACGACCTGCTGCATTCATTGGATGGGAGAAGATTTCAGTTTGAACTGCTTTTCCAATTCACTCCCGGCCTGGAATTCAAATCTAAACTATGTCAGTATGAGTCAGAGAAATAAACAATATAACAAATTGTTTCCATTCTTGAAACTGTGGACAAAGTCCACTGACACCAAACAAATCTGTGTCAACAACACCATCTTAGAAACATGTGGGGTCACATAATACAAATTAATATGCCATGAAACTGGAACTGGATAAACAGTGCTTGAGAGGAGACCACAGCATCACATATTTGATAATTGTCTGGCAGGTAAAAGATGCCTCCCAGGTCTTTCATGTTAGCCCTTAGCAACAAGCAGCTTTAAACTGTCCCACAATGCACTGCCATCTGGCCAGTTAATATCATCCACAGAGAGCCAGAGTTAAATCCAAAAGAAGGAGAGGAACGGTGACATAGCGACTGCAACAGAGGAGAGACCCGACCTGTGTTTGGAACACAGGAACAGCTACAGGCAAACGACAGGAGTAATGATGCGAGCTTCAGGATTGGTGGAGCCACAATGAGCCGTCATCCACTGACCAATCAGAACGTTTCTTTCCATGGTGGAACATAATGATGGATGAAATGTGTGGGTCACTGATGCCAGAGTAGCCCCGACTATGTTCGGTTTCATTAAAACTCACTCTCCCCAGGCTACCCAGGAGATGGGGAAGCCCCTTTAAACATGAGGTGGACTGTGGGTTTGGGAGCAGAAAGGCTCCACATCTATCTCTTCATCATAGTTGCTGTTGTCTTTCATTGAAGTTTTCACCAAAAAAAAAAAAAACGAGATCAGGAGCAAGATTGGGCGTCTGGTGCACGGCTGTACCATGGGAACACGCATCCAGCACACACGTGTACAAAAAGACACAGACGAAGGATGAAAAACGTCTTATTCACTGACCGTAAAGCATTCAGGATTATGAAATTATGGAAGTACCGAAGCATGGAATTGTGGGAGCCCTGAACATCTGGTGTTGTCGGATTCCCTTTGAGCTGTCTTTCTGTACCACGGAAAAGCATGATACAGCATTTCAGGTTCTGAACTTCAGTGAAAGATCGTGCCAGTGCGGGGGAGGGGAGGTACTCAGCGTCACAGTTTCGCAAATCATCCCCGCTAAAGGATTAGCCCTGTGGGGGTCTCAGTGGGGTAGCCTGTAGAGCTTTGTCTGCATGCTCATCGCGAGCCGCGACGTCCGCGGTTTGAATCCGGCCGCGTGACCTTCGTCACATGTCTCCCCCTCTCTCTAGCTCCTCTTCCTGTCTCTCTACACTGCTGTTCAATAAAAAATTAAAAAGCCCTAAAAAGAGTATATATATACACGTATATATATATTTTTATTTTAAATTTTTTTAATATTATAATTTTTTTAAATAATAATAATTGAAGACCCTGGTGCTAAAAGTACTGAAGTCACATTTTTAGACAATTCAAGTTGAGCATAGAAACATGGTTGTTTAGCTAAGTCCACCCGATAAATATTGTTAACAGAAAAGGTGCCTAAGCAATGCATAAAAACAGCAAAACTTTTAATGGCTGATTTTATGGATCAATGATATTTCCGGATTTGATTTTCTCTCAAAATAGACATTGTGTGACTTCAGTACTTTTAGCACCAGGGTCTTCAATTAGCCCTTGGGCTAACTGGTATCCGACGTGCCAAAGAACAGAATCAATATTCATCAATGGACTCTTCCATCTGGACTCAGGCCAAGGTTCTGGTGACCGATAACCACAGATGGTGGTGTGGTGCAAAGAGACACGGTACATTCTGGAAGCCTTCCAATTTTCCAAGGATGGAACACTGAATTCTAAATGGGGGAGTGAGGTTAAATAAATAAATACATAAATACACAAACGTTAAATGATCACCACCTGCTCTACCACTGGGATTTTTGTGAGGGAAAACCTTTAACATTCTCAAATGTCTCTGTCGACTGTATAGTATATTTTAATTAGTACCTTAATTATTACAGATTAATCTCACTCTAGTTTAAGGGAACAGAGTGAATGCATACACCAGAGTATTACCTAAAATAAATATTTAGACATACAGTATATGAATAACAATTTAGTTCACATTCTTTGATGGGAACTATTACTCTGTACAGAAACCAAACTTTGCACAACATGCTACCGAAAGCAAACTTTTAACCGGACATACTTTACAGCAATACTTTACATACATCTGCAGAGTGAACCACCAAATAATGCATGCAGGGAATACTCAGGCCAGCTCCCGTTGATGATATTTTATTATGCTAAAACTCTGGATGCTCCTAAAATCCCACAACCGCAGTTTTAGCATTGGAACTCCAAGAGCAAGATCTAGAACATAATCTGCTCATTCAGCTGGTCGTGACACTTCGCAAAGCACCCTGCCCATATTATTGGAATGGCAGGCTTTGATGTGACAAAGTTTGAATGAATACATTATCTTCAGAAGGCAAGATGAAAAACCGACAGAGCCAGGTTACATGACATAATCTAGGAAACATCGGGTAGAATTTCTTTGGAATAGAGCTTGTTTAATTTGTGTGAGCTATGATAGCCGATATTGTTTGTAGTAACTTGGCCTCATATTGACATAAATACGTTTGCAAGTTTTGATTAATGACTTATAGACAGTAGGCTACTTTGTAGGTGTGAGCAACATTGCATTTTTGTATGTTTAAAACATGTTTTGTTGAGGTGCATGTAAACCACATCAGCGTACAAATCAGTAGACGCCAACAAATTAGCGGATGTCTTTGAAATGAACACAGCAGTACCTACACTAAATATCTCTTCACACTCAAATACAGAAAGAATGGAATGATTCTGACCCAATACATGCTCAGGCACTTCAGCCTGCCCATTGAGCAAGGCTAATATAAAATGGCACAGCTACCAGTAGAGAAGGTGAAGACAGACGCTCTTTCTCCTACAGAGCGTAAGAAGATATGCATCTCAGAGATAATCATTTTGTTACATTTAATTATCCTTCAAAAATGTGAAAAAAGGGATGTCTGTCATTATATAAGTACATTTGGATTGATTTTATATGGTTCAGTCAAAGCAATGGAATAAAGCCAGTTAATTCCAGGTCCGATAAATCCTTTGTCCAAATTTTCCATTCATTAATATATATATACTGTATATTTATATATATATATATATATATATATATATATAATTACTGTTTTACGCTTTCTGGAAAATATGTACAAACAACAGTAAACCCGTTCCCCTACCAAAGGCAGGACTTTGAACGCTGCCATTGAAACACCGCTCAAGCCATCCCTGATTACAACGTCGATACGGCTACAGATGTTTTTGTTTTCTTAGGCAAGGGTGGCGTTCCCGTTTACGTGCGCCAGGATCGTTAGCTTGTAAACAGGATGGGACGGAATTCTCTCAAAAGCCTGGTTACAGAGTGCCGATGGAGAGGTGCCCAAAGAGCTAAACCGGAGACGAGGAGCAGCTAGCACCGCGTGACGCGTCCCGTTTGGAATCTTGTTCCGAAAGCAAACCTCCGACGGGCTGGTAGACCACCACAGGCTCTCCCCCGTCCTCTGTGTTCTCCCTTAGCTTAACGATCTCACATGTTTAAAAAAAAAACTCCCACTGCGCTCCAAAGCCTTTTGGCAGCTCTGAGTGTTGGACATGTCTCTCTTTTTCCCCTTCATTACCTGGAAATAGACTGGCAGCATCATCAAAAGAGGGCAAACAATAGCAAGAAAAATAAAGTGAGAAGATTATTTTCCTTGACTTCTCAAGGCAGACAATAAAACCCGCAATAAAAATGTCCGCAGACAATAAAAAAAAGCTCAAAATAGATGATCGTAAATCTACAAAGAGATGACCCGATGATGTCCACTTCCTGCAAGCGGTTGTGACACGGATCAAGATAAACAGGATCTTATTTTTCACTGGTCATATTATGCTCTGTAGAATAAGGGGACACAGGTGAAAATTAGGTAAGTTCTGCACTGATATCAGGACGCGCCGTATGTGCGGCCCAGATTCACCAGGTCTTGTAGTAGAGGCACAATGCTGGATACTCCAGACCAGGGGTAGGCAACCCTGGTCCTGGAGTGCCAGAGCCGGGCCTGGTTTTTGCTCCATCCAAACCTAGAACTACATAACTGGATTCATTTGGATTAATCAGGTGTAATGAATGCAGGTCACCATGTGCTGGAGACACTCAGCAGTTCACCATTAAGAATATTCAGACGCAGACTTTTAATCGCCTATCAAACTCTTGTGATCAAGCTCAGATGGAACAAAAACCAGGAACATCACCGCCACTCCAGGACCAGGGCAGCCTACCCCTACTCTAGTCTGTAGTAGATGGGATAATTAGCAAATCCAGGTGACTGGAACAAAATCCTGGGGAAGACTTTTACTTTCTGAACCTGGATTTTACACCTCTGATTGGCTGCATGAATGGCTTGTCCTTATAATTATGTTTTATTACGCATGTTCATAAGTTCAAACCTTGCCTGAAAGCACTCAAGGGGTTAAACAATGAGTCTTGGGATTGGCGTAGTCACATGACTCCCTGTCACCTGATCCTCTTTGGATGTACCCAGCTGCCTCTCTGTCTGTAGTCCGTACAGCGTAGGAACTACAAAAGGACTCAAGAGGTTTCACAATGGCTGCCTTCAGAATGTCTCCCTATATGCTTTATAATTCACTATTTAGGGGATTGCCCATTTTGATGGTTTCAGAATTCTCAATTGAGAACACGGAGAATTAGGACATCCTACTTTCATCCCATCCATCCATTATCTAACCCGCTTATTCCTGGTCAAGGTCGCGGGGGGGCTGGAGCCTATCCCAGCATGCATTGGGCGAGAGGCAGGAATACACCCAGGACAGGTCGCCAATCCATCACAGGGCACACACATCATTCACTCACACACTCATACCTATGGGCAATTTAGAGTCTCCAATTAGCCTAACCTGCATGTCTTTGGACTGTGGGAGGAAACCGGAGTACCCGGAGGAAACCCACGCGGACACGGGGAGAACATGCAAACTCCGCACAGAAAGGCCCTCGGCCGGAATTCGAACTCGGGGACATCCTACAAAATGGCCAAAATAAATTGATGTAATCAATGTGCTAAATAATGAATAACCAGCAATAAATAAGAAATTAACCCCCACCCCATATCGGCTGTTTAATCAGCAGACCCCCAACACCGGGATTGAATCAGGAAAGAGAACTTGTGAGATGTTCCTTGTGACATGCGTGTATGTGTATGGGTGCACGCCACACACATACGGAAATGGATGCTGTCTTAAAAGAGACACGTGGGAATTTACTGACAGTCCTTCATCCCTCGCATTAACTTTTTTTGGACCTGCCGGTGATGTTATTCTTTCGAAACCCACCTGGTTTATTTCCCCAGTCACCACTATGTTTGTATAATTTGTTAATGTGCTCAGTATGTATTCTTTGTGTGTGTGCGTGCGTGCACATGTATGTGCGTTTGCGTGTGTGCGAATTTCAACACCTTCCCTGAGGCAGAGGGAGGCTGAGTAAACATTAACAATGTTCAATCACATTGTCGACAGGCTGGAAATAACGGAAGAATAATGACGTTATGTAAATCCGGAATACGGCGGATATATTATGTTTTCAACTAGTTTTTATGCACCATATGCTAGAACATAAAAGTGCACATAAGACCGTTAAAACATCTCAATCAATCATCCCTAATAGTCTCCTCACACAGTATAAACATGGATATTTCCCAGAAAAGTACCGCAGTATTAGCTAGTATTCATCTGTCACGTGTACTGTACTGTATGTTTTGGAATGACATTAATTCCTTGCGTTTGATTATTTTCCTCCCACCGCTAAAAATGTCGCCGTACGACGCACGTCGCGTCAAAATAATTTCCGTCTCTTTTAAAAAAAAATATTTTCTGTTTCCATGGTCGATGGCGATTACACCCTCAAACCCCGGCTAACTCGCGAGAAGATTAATGCACTGCCTCAACGTCTTAAGCTATTACGGCGGAGACCGTTTTGAAACGCAGGTCTCCCCTCGTGGCATATGAAACTGATTTCCACAGAAACAGGGGTCACGTGCGCTGCGAGTTAAACGCTGCTATTTAATGCCCCGTAATAGCTAGCACGTTTTTTTTTTCTTCTGAAAAGATGAGGGCTGTAAATCTGTAAAAAAATAAACTCGTCCAGGCTGAATGGTTCCTGGACTGCAGGAATGGCAGTGTTTTACCTTTGACTTGTTTCTACAGTTACGGGTTTTTACTTCAGTTAATTTCACTCTGACACTGTGGAATCCTGTGAGTTGTTTCTCCACATCAACTGTGTGGTCAACTGTGGGCAGAGGGAGGAATATAGATCACACTGAACAGTGATACCTGGAACACAGGCTATTCGACAATTATCTTATCAACAATGCACAAAAAAATTCCATAGTACTGATAGAGGAGCGCAAGCCTCTCGTCTGACCAATGCACAGTGCAATTTGAAACTGTCAATTAATGTGATTATTGGAGTTACTGGAAATAATGTAAGAGATGTAACAACCCTTTGGATGACATGGGCCTCGTGTCCTATAACTACAATATAATGTAGGCAACAATAAAGAAAAATCACGTGTACTAGTTTTCGCCATAGAAACACCTTGAAGCATTAAACATCATTAATAACAGTGTATGGCTTACAGATTAAATTTTTTTTTTGGCTGCAGGTTGAGAAACACCGTGCTGAAAGCACTTTACATGAGCAGTGAAATATTAATAAAGAAATTAATTTTTCCACTAGTCAAGTGCACTCATAAATTTTAAAATAGATTCTGCCCGCACAGTAATTTGCATCGATTTATTCTCTAAAGTGCATGGTATATCAAAAAGCTGAGTTATGAAAAATGCAGTTATTAGTCACGGCTCTGTGACACAGCATTGGAATTGGAGACTTTTTTACAGAGACGCTGTAAAAATTGGATTCCGTGTTTGAACTTCATTTAGTGATGAACTGTTTGGGGTGGCAGGGAAAACTTGTTCAGAAAACTTGTAAAATTATTATTATTATTTTTTTAAATATATTTTTGTTAGGGCTTTTTGCGCTTTATTGGACAGCACAGTGTAGAGAGATAGGAAGACTGGGGAGTGAGAGAGAGGGAGAGACATGCGTCAAAGGTCACGCGGTCGGACTCAAACCGCCGACGTGGCAGCTCGCAATGAGCACGTACAGGCTACGTCACTGAGAAACAGAGGTCATTTTCATTAAATATTAAATGAGCTTTGATTTCAGCCAATAAGGTAACAGAGGGGTATAGATCAAAGGATAATGTAACAACACCTCTTAACAGGTCAGAATTGAACACTTAGTAGGATGGGATAAAAAGATTATTTTTAATTATTAGTGATTAAAGGTTATCATATTGTATCTCTGTTTTCAGAAAGACTGCTTACACAGTTGTTAATGCAGGTCTATATGTGAATCACTCCTGTTCAAGTCCTTAGTTAAAAAACAGAGGTGCAAGGATCAAAAGAATATCGGAAACATCATTCATTATAGATCAATACTCAGCTTTTTTGTTTAAGGGTGAGGATAAAGATTAAAGTGTGATTCAGCATGCTACCTTCATTAATGTAAGATGATATTCTCTTTGGATAATTGACACTGTCTCACATGCAACAGTGGTGCAATGGACCGCCAGCCATCTTCTAATTGGTAACTGAATCAGTCCTTCGGTCCTTAACTGAAAAGTGAATACAAAACAAAAAAAAAGAGTCAAATAAAGAATTCACAAACATGAAATTCACAGTGGCCTTTTTTTAAAACGTTAATTATTTTGAGAGATGTTAACAAGGAGACGGTGTGTTAGCATTAGCTTGCTAGCTGTTATCGCTACAGCCTTTTTGGGCCATGCACATCCCCGTTTGTGTAAGTAAGTAATGCACATCCTCATTTGTGTAAGTAAGTAATGCACATCCTTGTTCTGTAAGTACCAACGAAGGGCCATCCATAATTCTTTATTTTTATTTTTATGTGATCCTTGTCCATAACAACGCATATAAACCCCAACAACTGCGGACACGCGCTCTATTAGCTAGCTATGCAGTAGCTACCAAGCGAGTTTAGGGTCTCCATAATAAGATAACTGATTAACTGAAATTATCAATAGGCTGAAACTTACACAGTAAAATGTCCAGTGTTAATTCAACTCTAACAGGAGTGCATATAGGGACCACAATGTACACTGTAAGAGTTGATTTAACACTGAACATGTTACTCTGTACAGAGACTACGGAGCCACTTGGCATCCAGCCACAGTCCTTTCTGGCGTTAATATCCTATTATACTTAATGCGGAATAATATACGTAATATCATGTGTGATGGTGCTGTGCGGTTCGCTGCTCTTTACTGTGCCGTTCAATCCCATCTCCTCCAGTTATTAAGAAATGTCAGGACGTTTGAGGGGGTCTTTAATTTGTGACCCCGCTCCTCTGCCACCTCCAGCCCCACAGTTTCCGCTTTTAGGGGCTGATTCAGATCGATGGGGGCAAATCGCTGGGGAGATTTCACAGAGAAAATCTGCCCCCCACCCCCCAGCCTACCCCCGCCCCCCCCGCCCCACCCACCTACCCTTGTGTGATTAAGCACCTTTGCAGTGCATGTAACAAAGTAGGAAAGTAGGAGCGCTCTCTCTGAGAGCCGCGCACTTCAAAGTGGGGCCGTCGGTGAACCGTGGCCTTTTTATCGACGGAGTTTGATGTCCTTGCAGTAGGTGCATGAAACGCAATTTCCTGACATCAAGGGGCTACCCCCCCAGCCCCCCCCCCCCCATTCTCCTCACTCCAGTTTCGGGTATTTCCACTGATAACGCCGAAGACTAGATGCACCCTTTGCATAACACTTTCAAAAACAGAGCAGCTTGGAAAAAAATGTATAAATGTTAGGGAACTTTTAAAAAAAAGAAAAGAAAAAGAAAAAAGGAAGCTGAGACAAACTTCAGACAAAATCACGTGTGAGGACATTTCAGCGCGACGCCCGTTCTAACTCACAGACGCTGGGCTCTTTCATAGCATTCGGGCTTTCAGTTCAAAGCCAGCATTACTCCAGATGAAACTGTGAAGAAAACTTGACTGGGAGATTAAAAGTGTTATGCGCCGCCTTTGTTGAAAGGAGAGTGTGGCCATTTTAAACAAATTTAGCCCATTATCAGCGTCCCATGCTGGTGTGTTATAAGAACACGGAGAGGATCAAATGTAACAATGCTAGGAAACACACACTTACTCTGCTAAGGAACTGTGATACTCTCCCCGAGTCTGATTACAGCGCTCTTAATAATCACCTTGTCAAGTCTCTTCAGAGCTCTGCGGGAACAGGCGACGCTCTCTAATGAATGTTTGCAGGGAGACGGCGAGATACTGTATGAACCGTTAAACAGCAGTTAACAGTTAACCACAGAGTGGAAGCATTCAACGAAGCTTAGCAATGCCGGAACATTCTTTACACAAAGTCACTGACCGTGTCCGAATCAGCGCACTTGCATACTGTTGAGTATGCAATTGAGTGTACTTTTTAAAAAAAAGCTTACTTACTAAGCTTACTTAATATCCCCGGATGATATACTTATTTGCAGGTTTTCGCTGATAATAGTATGGAGGATTTTCTTTTTTGCATACTGTATGTCACTAAACAGTCAGCCATGTACAGTATGCTAGTACACAGGACACAGTAGATAGAGCTCTGATTCAGAAACAACCAAGTGCTGTGAATTGGCATCAAGCATCACGACAGAGTATCCATCATTTATTTATGGTGAACACTGCGAACACAAATGGAAAATCAAAAATGTATTTGCGTTTCACACTCGAGTAGGCCTACTGTCTGATTTGCATACTGTACATTTTACATGTGTATTATTATTATTATTATTATTATTATTATAGTAGGTTAAGTTAAAGTCCTCACTCATTCCAGCAAAACATTCAGTGTTAAATCAACTCGGGTAGACCACAGCTTACCCTAACAGAGTACATACTATCCCCATTGGAATCATACAATTAACTCTGAATAACCTTACTGCATGGGCACAACAGCTATACCTTGCCTGAGATTCAAACCACAAACCACTGTGTGCACCAGGGCTATTCAACTAGCAGCCTACGATCCAAATATAGCTTGCCACCGATATATCTTCACCTTTTCATCATTAATAAGAAGCAATATAATATTCAGCTCAATTTACATTTTAGATAAATGTTGGCATGGGTAATACTATGCCTACGCGCAGTCATGCCTAGAAAGTGCATTTGAATGTGAATTTGTATTTGTGTGCAGTTCTTGTGGAAGGAGGAGATCTGGCCTAACACCGCAGAGCTCCTTTCTTCCTGCGCTCAACGAACAGCGTCAACAGGAAATACCAATCAGAGCTCTGTGCTCTACCAATCAACACCTTTAATTCAAACCAGAAATAAATCCTTATAAAATAAAAAACAATCTCTCTCTCTCTCTCTCTCTCTCTCTCTCTCTCTCTCTCTCTCACACACATACACACACGCACGCACGCACACACACACACACACACACACACACACACACACACACACACACACACACACACACACACACACACACACACACACACACACACACATGCACACACAAGAAATCTGGCCTAGAATACTTAATCTCACAGATCATACAAGTCAGAGAGAGGACACAGGAATGTAAACACTGAACATATGGACCAAGCGAGACATTAACTGTCACAAATATGATTTCAGAAGAGTAACAGCGTGTCAGATTTAACATACATCAGATAGTCTCTTCACTCTATCACCACGACTCTACTAGCTTTGCATCTTTTATTTATTTATTTTTGCTCTTACCAGAACAACAATGTACTCTACAGAAATTATTCTGCCTGGGATTACAACAGGTACTCAGAGCACGGGCGTGTGGAACATTATTACGTGCGACATCATTATAATACCAAATTCCTTCTGTAACCACCAGCACCCAAACAAACTGAGCAGAGATAGTACTTTGAAGCTTTGGCCAAGCCTCTTACGTTTACATTTTAGGCATTTAACAGATACTCTCATCCAGAGTGACTTACATTCTTTAACACACATCCTATACAGCTAGATATTTTACTGAAGCAATGCAGGGTAACCCTTTACACACCAGTAACATTCCTGCAGATTCATTAAATTTTTGCCTTAAAATTCTACCAGCATCTAATGCAGGAATGGGCAACTCCAGGCCTCGTGGGCCGCTGTGTATGCAGGTTTTTGCTGCCACCAGTTACCCTGGCTCAATCAGCTAATTGGTTATACACCATCACCGATTCACTCATAAATTAGACCACGATAAAACGCTACAATGCATGCATACGGGCACAGGACCATTCATCAGCTTTTCATATCACGCAATGTAGCTAAAATATCAGATAATGTAAATGGTTGGTAATTGGGTGGCGGCAAAAACCTGTATACACACTGGCCCACGAGGCCCGGAGTAGCCCATTCCTGATCTAAAGAGTTAAAGTATCTCCGATGTGTGGTCTCTTATACCAGCGGGAGTCACTCAACTAAGCCACAGCGACAACAGAGAGGCCGCTATTTGTGGAGCGGCACGTTGCTCTAATTGTGTATTATGAAAATTTCCCAGCTGATCAAGAACAATGGCAGTAAACAATAAAATAAATTTACCTTGCAGAATTTTTCCTCACTAACACAGTTACAACAGCACGCGTACAAAAAGCATATTGTGTAGCTAATAAAATCAAGACACTGAACGGAATCTCCATTGATTTGTCACAGACAAGGTTCTGTCAAATGCTCTCACTGCGTAACGAAAGAATGGAAGCGTCCAGGAGATTTAAACAGACTAAACGGGCGTTCCTTGTTATACCTCTACTGTCCAGTAGATGGCACAATTAAATAACTGTAGAACTGGAGGATGTTGGTATGAGTGACAAATACAAGCAAGCCAGAGAGGAGGGGATGAGCAGAAACGATTGTTTTTTTTTAATTTTTATACTGTAAATACATTGAAAACGAGCCAAACTTTGAAGTCGCAGAGAAGCCTGGCTCTGTCACCATGAATGGTTTTGATGAATTATACTGTAAACGGTGGACAAACTAAACAGCACGCAGTTTCTTTGAATCTGAAAAGATATGCAGGTTCAGCACGCAATGTTTTTAATGAAACTGTCTGGCGAAAAACTCTAGCATAGGCAAGATATGCGGCACTGCTACGTACACAACGAATACGTTTGAAGTGACTGGAAACGATTTCAATGTGTTTGTCTTGTCAGTGGTGACAAAAGAAATGTAATAGATGTTAGAAAGAAACACAGAAAAGAGGAGTCTCTGGGAAATAGAGATCTAATATACTGGCTGAATAAAAAGATGCTTGGTATTGTCTGTATCTTATGCAAACTCACAGTTTATCAATAAATAAATAAACCATTTGACAGTGTCCCAGTGTTCAGCCAATAGCATAGAGCAGAGGTTCCCAAGCTTCTACTTGGGGAACCCCCCAGCCAGACCCTGGGCTGCATTCGAATCCAATTTAACACACTCCCTTCCCTTGCTCACTTCCCTCGAGAGAGCTATCTTGTGACGCAATTTGCTACGTGCAGCAAGCAAACTTAACAGGTGCTCTTCAAGGGAGGATTGACGAGAAACAAACAAAAACGGAACCGAACCGCCCTCGCAACATTTCGGAAAGTGCAACACCATAGAGTTGAAATGTGACCGCCACATAGTTCTGTGGTGACCGCCCACTTTTGCCACGTGGAGCATTGCATTGTGCACACCAGAGTTTTAGAGTGACAGACATTGGGCACCCACAGTAGGAAAATGCAGTAGTTACAACTGCACTGTCATGAGAAAAAACAGGTTGCTTAAAATGATCAATATTAATTCAGCTCTATAGAGTTTATATGAGCCCAAATGGGATAATATGTACTTACACTAAACAGGAGCTCTATCAGAGTTTATTAGACACTGGGGCAGTTTCTTGTATCACAAATAATTCATTTCACAAATAATGTTATGTCATGATATTATTTATATTCAGGGTTGGTGTCAATTCAATTTCAATTCAGTCAAGACATGAATTGACTGAATTGAAATGAAGTATGGCAATATATTTGGGAGGGGGGTTGTCATGTGATCACGTCATTTGTTGATTCCCGAGGGGGAAAAATTGCTGCCATTTCTGCCCGTGCAGCTTCACTATGCTATTTGTAAAAATCCAGCAGTGGAAATCCATCACTAACGTCATCCCAACGTTTGATGAAACGTTCAATATGGGCTTGTCCGCAAACCAATTTTCGACGAAACGTTCAATACGGGCTTGTCCGCAAACCCATTTTCGACGAAACCGTCAATATCAGCTTGTCCGCAAACCCATGTTTGACGGAACGTTCAATGTCAGCTTGTCCGCAAACCCATTTTCCTTACCGGCGTAGTCTCCAATAGGGACTCTATTATCTGTAAAAAAAAAAATATATATATACATATATATATACTTAAATAGAAAAGGGTATATAATAAATAGCAGGGTATATAATATTTACAATATTTTCACAGCCATGGGGGATTTGAAACATGGCTGCCAAAATAGGTAACAGGTCTCGTTTTAATAAAGAAGACAAGAGACATACCAACAGTCTGAGAATAATTGAATTCTGAGAGACTTGTACAAGCTGAATGACAAGAACGGTCATACAGTAGCCAAGATAATTATTAAAACAGAAAAAAAAACTATTACAATAAGCTGTATAGAACTATAGAACAGGGGAAACATTAGAGATCAGAACAAAATGCTCTAGTCATGGGCTGTAGGACTATTCCAATTTGAAAAAGGGGAAGCAAAAATAACTACCCACATACATCAAACAGTTTTTAAATGACTGCAGTTTTTTCTGAAGTTTTTCTCCACATCAATAAATCATAACAATCTAAACAAAAAAATGGATGGTACCAAGACAAGCATCATTTTTTTTTTTTTAAGATGAAAGCACATTTCACCCCGTGTATCACAATTTTTCAGTGTGGCAGATCAAAAAAAAAAAAAAAGAATCAGCTCACAAAGCAGGTCACACATTCTCTGAAAAGCCCTTTTCCAAAGGGCAGATTACAATTCAAATCCTATACATTCATTTTCTGACGCAAAGGTCAAGTGCTTTAACAAAAGTTTAATTTCAACCCTTAAAAGTTGTGAGCAGAATCAACAATGTGTTAATGCAGCCCCTTACACTTTTTATGTTGATTGACAGGCAGAAGCTGGAAGTTAAACTGGAAATAAAAATAACAGAATTGGGCAGCAGAGGACCAGCAGCACTACTGGGCTCAAGGGTCAGATTCAGGCATTCATGGGTTAATCCAGGTGTGCGTCCCAATATTCTTCACTATGCAAAACTGCCTGAACGTTTTGAGTACAAGTAGTTGCATGTACAGTATACAATACAGTATACAATGTACTTGACATTGCGGTTTGCATTGAGACATGAATCAATTTGTAATCATTTGTAATTAATATGTAGCCTAATCAGCAACATTAGATTAGGACACAAAGATCTGTTTCCGGGGCACGGAGGAGAGGAGGTGGTAGTGGAGGAAAGGAGGGTGCATTTTCCGAGTATTGGGACGCACCCCCTGGATCTCAGACTGCAATAAAGGGGGATATTCCATAAAGCATGGCTTCGTTCAGATCCAAATTGTACGCCTTTTTCCGGTCGTTCCCTTCCCTTGCCACAAGGGGGGAATCCCTAAAATGCCAGGATGAAATATGGCTGCCACACCAAGTGGGATTCGGTTCCAATTTAAGAAAGTGGAGGGAGTAATTATATTCCCTCGCTCCCTCGTTTATCCTCCCTTCCGCCAAGGGTATAAAATACAAACTTCCAGTGGTGGTGCAGTGGGTAGCACTGTCAACTCACAGCAAGAAGGTACCGAGTTCGAATCCCGGCTGAGGGCCTTTCTGTGCGGTGTTTGCATGTTCTCCCCGTGTCTGCGTGGGTTTCCTCCGGGTACTCCGGTTTCCTCCCACAGCCCAAAGACATGCAGGTTAGGCTAATTGAAGACTCTAAATTGCCCATAGGTATGAGTGTGTGAATGAATGGTGTGTGTGCCCTGTGATGGACTGGCGACCCGTCCAGGGTGTATTCCTGCCTCTCGCCCAATGCATGCTGGGATGGAGTCCACAGAAGGAGAAATCCCTATAAAAACATAGCTGTATAAATTAATTACGTATGAAACCTGTAAAAAGCCTTACCCCGTCAGCAGCTGTCCTTCGCTTGGCTGCCCAACAAGAAAACACGTAAAAACACAAAAGACCAAGGTCAAAGATTGTCATGCCAGATTAGAAGAAGCCAGAGTTATGGTCCGCCGTTACCGCGACAGCTGAACGGTTACGTCATGCGTTAAGTCTGAGCGAGCGTTTACCCTATGCATTACGTCAGAGCGAGTGCGCGTTTACGCCGTGCATTACGTCCGATCGAGCCGAAAGATTTCATTATTGCACTCTCCCACTCAACTGCACTGCAGTAAGACTGACTACTGTAACCACACAACACATCACATCTGTTCTACTGAGATCGTTCTCTTGCAGCCGGTGAGCTGATCATTTTAACACTGTACTTTGTATCCTTTTTATGTGAGCAACCAAGACTGACCGGGATGTAGAAACAGCTGACAGTGGCAATAATGAATGTATTTGCAAACACAGTCTGTTTTTTCTTCCTTTTAAATAAATATATATATATATTTAGGTGCCCAATGTGGGGCTGATCACGTCCAATTCCTACCATAATTTGAAATCTCCAACTATCTTCAACCGCAGCCGCATTCATTTCCAAACCTGCCTGCTGATTCGGGATGGTGTAGACCAAAAACATCTGGTGTTTCCAGTCTGCTTCTTTTCACACCGCAGACTACAGCTAAGCTCGCTATAGAGCGGAGTCAGAGGAGGACCTTTCATAAGCGGCTTTGGCACGCAGTCCACAGTCGCCCGATCGACCAGCGGGGGGGCGCTAGAGAGCGCCAAAACGCAGACTGAACTCTCCCATACCCACGGTGATGTAATCGCCAATCGTGCATGGCACCCGTGGGGCTACCGGGTCACAGTCGGTACTGTAGCCAGATTCGATCCGAGACCGCAAGGCTAATCGTTGAAGCGCGGCGTGGCGCCTTAACCGAATGAGCCACCCAACAGCCCCCACGAGCACATTATGTTGAGCGTTGCGATATCTTTTTTTATAATCCTGATTATACATTTTATTTCAATATATTAGCAGGGAATTGCATTTCCAAACGGGGACAGATGGAGCGGAGAAGTGCTTTTGGGGGCCAGTGTAAAAAAAGCACAGATTATTGGATGTGTTGCGTCGGCACTGATTGGACAGCCCGGCACGTTGTGAAAGCGCTGCCACGGGTTTATGAATGGCGCGGTCTCGTTTGTCTTGTTTATCCCAGTGATTTATATTTTTGACTCCAGTGGGCCAGGGCCTTGATGTATCTGTTTATTCTTTCCTTGTGATCTGAGCTCTTCTTAAACCACTAGAGACTGACTGAGTAATGCCTCTGAAGATTTGTTGAGAACTGTTGTGATTAAAAGCCATTCATTTCCATATTTTTGTCTTAAAATTGTTCTGTCCCACGGCAGCAGGCTATTGCGGGATGGGCGGGCGTTTATTTGTTTTCTGGGAATAAGACTTAATAGCATGCGGGAGCCAAATTCACATATGGGGTCTATACCATGTGGTATAAAAGGTCATAGCTTATAATCTCAATGAAAGCATTACTCCTGAAACTCGAGTCAAAGCTACAACATGCATTACGCATGTATTAACCTTTACATAAGCACGGTTCATAATTTCTTGAACTTTTCGGTTGATGTTGTACTTGTCATATATAACAACAAACAACCCCCTCCACCGCAATGTGTGTGTGTGTGTGTGTGTGTGTGTGTGTGTGTGTGTGTGTGCGCATGTGTGCGTGACAGAAATCTTATCATCACTCAGAATTTGGCTCTGCTGCCTCTATTGAGATCCACTCAGCCTTAGTGAGGACAGCATGCTCTGTACTGAGTGCGTGTGTGTGTGCGTGTGTGTGTGTGTGTGTCGTGTGTGTGTGTGTGTGTGCATGCATGCATTAGAGAGACATCTCTCAGCCTTAGTGAGGACAGCATGCTCTGTACTGAGTGTGTGTGCAAACCTGGTCCAAATATAAGGGTAGATCCTTATGACCCCGTTTAAGGGTTTCATCATTTGCTATGCACCTCCCAGTATGTAATCTGTACTGGCTTTACTGGTATGGGCAGTAATAGCTATGGCAATAATAGCTGGCCATTATGGGGTAGGGGTGGAGGTGGCGGGTTGTGGGGGGCGTTCTGGTCCCCATAGTAACAACAGCTGTCAGTGAGAATCTGGCGTGATGGAGCGTGCTTAGCATGGACACTCTTTATGAATAGCCTTTACGGGCTGGGTATCTGAAGGTACTGAGTTTGCTGGATAGCTGCACTGAGTAAAACCCGGAAAAACTCTTTTTTACTTCAGTCCATGTTCCAGATTTGGGAGGGTTCCAGGGTTGTACTGCAGTTATCCAGCTAACTCAGCAACCCAGCTTTGTGAAATACCCCCGTGGGGGACCAACTCCTATTTGATGCACCAGTCACAGCCCCCAACTGCCCCCCCTTCCCCCCGCTCCCTGTCACTTCAGCCCCATAACTCCCCTTGGGCCAATTCCTGTTCCCGTCTGCTCCCATCAGAACAAATGACACCGCACATCGCCGAAAGTGAGTCTTATCTGGGTCGGTGTGTCAACGGGGGGACCGAGATTAGCTGCCGGGACAACCGAATGAAGGCACCCCCTGCAGGGCCACCTGTGACCCCGCCTCCCGGCGTTAAGCTGTCTTAACGTGAGCGTTAATTAGGGCTTTCCTCTCCGTTTATATCAATTCATTAATTAATGTGCATGCGCTGGGTCTGTTTGTCGTGCGAGGCTGGCAGGAAAATAAACACACATGGCCGCGGGGTGTTCCGCCCTGGTGTGCCTCCGGGCCATTTCTATTAGTAAACCTATACAAACCTCTTCTGTACTGTACTACATATACGCTCCAGAATAGCATTAAACCTACACTGGGTTTAATTCAGCTATTTAACCATTGGAGTAGGTTTTTTTGGAATGTTCTAAGTCAGTGTTCTAGAACTCCATTGCTTTCAGTTACCGGTAGTGATTGTTACATCAGCATTAGAATGTTCAGTTATGAACATTCTAATCAAATATTTTTGATGAGATATATAGAATATAATATAATATAATAGAATAGAATAAGTTTTTTTTTTTTTTGTGAGGGAACTTCAGTTGTAGCCACCAGCAACAACAAAAAAAGACATAGACAGTGGGGCAGACCCACAACACACAAACAAACATATCAAATAAAGACATTCAATAGAATCGTTGAATTATCAAACAAATTAGCTAAGTGATTTAAAGTGAAGGTATGAGTCATGATTAAAAATTGAGCATGAAAAACAACTGCTCCCCATCCGCCCCCACTGCTCCCCATCCGCCCCCACTGCTCCCCATCCGCCCCCACTGTCAAGCAGTCCAACAACTGTAGGAACAAAGCTGTCGACGTAACGTTACACAAACTCCGCCTCCGCATTTATTCGCAACTTTCCTCCATACACGCAGTCTCTGTCCACTGTCCAGTCGAAACGGAGCACCGAACTGCCTCAACCTCTCCACTCCCCAGTCGTCGCTCACTCCTCCCCCGCATTTTCTTCTCCTTCCCTTCCCTGGGGGCCCTGTCAGGATTGCCTGCAGTCCTGGATCAGTCCTGGATCTTACACCTTAAAGGATTAAAATAAAAATCCTTTGCTGATGTATATAGCAACTCGAAAGCCTGTGCGTATACCTTTATCAGTCTGATATCTCTTCTCGAGTAGGGAGATCACACGTCTAGGTGTTCACTCGGACAGGTTTTCAGACTCTTTGTCTGGGTTGAAAGCCATTTGTCCATTTTTTAAATAGATGCATCATACATTTAAAAAAAAATTAAGTTAAAATCAATTTATAACATCATGGTTCCTTTGTATGAGTCAACATCAAGCAGTTACTTAAACTTCCCACCACTTCTATTGTTGTTTCCAACTGTAATTGCCACTCAAACATAAAAATTATAGGCCTGCAATTATGTCCAATTATATTGGCTCTCATAACAACAAGTCTGTAATCAGCCAATAAAATTCAGCCTTCTCTCAGTCATACATCAATCTCTTCACAAACTGCATATCCTTACACAATAAAATGTTCAGTGTTAAATCAACTCTTATAGAATACATATGGTCCCTATTATTATTATTATTATTATTATTATTATTATTATTATTATTATTATTATTAGTATTATAATGACACTGGACTCAGGACAGCGGGGGCTATTTTTAATCATGGCTGTATTCCACTTTAATTCACTTAATTTGATATTGAATGTCTTTATTTGGTGTGTTTGTTTGTGTGTTGTGGGTCTGCACTGTCTATGTCTTTTTTGTTGTTGCTGGGGCTACAACTGCAGTTCCCTAAAGGGAAAATAAAAGTTATTCTATTCTATTGGACTCATATTTACTCTGCTAGAGTTGGATTAACACTGGACATTTTACTGTGTATATTTGATGTGAGAAAAAAAGTCTTAGAAAAAAAAAGAAAGAAAGAAAAAGCTGTAGTATCACTCATGATGCTCAATGCTCATATTGTACCACTTTGGAAAATTCTGGAAAATCGGTCTGGTTTTTGGCAGGTGACCCTGTGGTGACCCTACTACTGGAGGGAAGAAGTTTCCATGCAATCAGACGTGAGGCCCGTTCTGAATGGCACGGCTTGATCCCCTGGGAATAGATGGTTAGTATGTCCTGGGGAATACTCTGGTTACCTGTTCAGAATGCCGATGTACTGTATATAGAAACTCTAAAGCCTGTGCGTATACCATTATCAGTCTAATAAAGTTTTTGTGAGGTCAGCGCTGACGCTCACTGCCAGGTGGGTAACCTTCACACTTTGTGCAGAGCCGAACGGGACTGAATGGGGATTTCCTGGGCCAATTCACTGAGGAATGGAATCTCCAATGGCTGTCCCCATTCAATTTAATTTTAGTGATTAGAACACAGTCAGACTGTAGATTTAGAGTAAACACATGCGGGGGTTCGAATTCAGGGTTTTATCTGACATTTCTGTAAAAATAAAAGAAAGGGGAAAAAATTTTTTTTACACGGGAGTGCTCTTTGTCGTGGAATTTTGTATAAACACCAGAAATTGCTGTTTAAAAACATGTTAAAACTAGCATAGATACAACACAAAGCAATCAACAATGCAACGACAAGGGAATCGTTCCAGAGTTCGGCTCTGAAATTTATCCTTTCTTCCTGTCGTTCCATGCCCTTGCTTCAAAGGGGGGAATCCCGAAAATGCCAGGATGAAATATGGCAGCCACACCAAGTGGGATTCGGTTTCAATTTAAGAGGAGTGTGTAATATATAAATTTATACCATGGCTTGGCTAAATACTCGATTCTGATTGGCTGGAGGGTGGGCATTTATTTCGTTAAACCGCCCGGCAACGAAGTAGCGCCGGCAACATTTTAATCACCGTTCTAAATTAATACGCCGTCTACGTTATCTGCTGCCAGCGCCATTAGAGTCGACACTTTCATGAATGGTATCCATAGCAACACCAACAGCTGATTAATAAAGCCGGCAAATAACGCTAAATCCGCCGATTTGAAAAGTTTGTCTTCGCCAAATATCTTAGTTACAACAACTTTAATCTAGCAAAGAAGTTTTGTGGTTCGAGGTGCAGTATTTATTCAGTTTGGAAATATGAACGTAACATAGTATCATGTAATGTAACGCTGACGTGAGCAATGCTGGTTGTGAATGCGAACAAGTTACTTCACAAAGCACGTTAATCTGTATATTAAAAAAAACATTTTATCCAGCGAAATGTCTTAGATATGACAAGTTACATCTAACAGTAACAAACTCGATCTACAGTAGGCTATTTTTTTCAGATGTTCCCATCTCATGATGCAGATCGTGAAATGCAATTTCCTTAGCCTGGGCTGTTTAAAATAGGCTGCGTGACCAAAGCATTTTTAAAAAGCAAGACGGAGAGAGGGAGGTAAATTGAGTTGCGGTTTCATGCAATTTTCTTAAATTATCTAACTAATGACAAAAATAACCTAAATTGGTGCTAATTTTATGGTATAAAGTTGAGAAGGAACTATTTGCTTCCATATAGAATCACTTATTTTCAGAACTACCAACGAGAGGTTTTTGCATAACTACGGACAAAATAGAACTAGTAACGAGAAATAGAAGCAGCAACGAGATGTTTTCTGTTCAAATAGAACTAGCAACGAGCAGTTTTGCATGACAACGGCAAACTACATGCCAAAATGGCCTCGGAAGGATATTTAAATTTCAGCTGATAAAGTAGATAAAAATCAATAAATATAAACGTGACTATATAAAATAATTGTTGGTAACCATGGTATAAGCGCAATAATGACCTCGGAGCCGGGCATTTAACAGTTGAAATGCCCTTCGCGGAGGGAAATTGCCCTCGGCTGCGCCTCGGGCAATTTACTACCTCTGCGTCGGGCATTTAAACAGTGAAATGCCCGGCTCCTCGGTCATTATTGCTTACATAATTAGTAGGCTAATTCTATTACCTCAGTTCCCTCACAATGTAATGCTCCACGCAAGTGGGAGGTGACCTTTCAACTCTATGGGGTAGAATTCCTACCGAGGGCCGGTCAGTTCTGTTTTGTTTCTCGTCTATCCTCCCTTGCTTGCTGCACGTAGCAAATTACGTCACAAGATAGCTCCCTCGAGGGAAGACAGCAAAGGGAAGGGAACGTGTTAAGTTGGAATCCGAACGCAGCCCCGGTCTCTGGAAATGCCAGCCTGCTCACAAGAGCCAGCTCACTAAGGAATTGGAGGGAAAAGGTTTGAATGAATCAGCGCTGGGGGGTTCTGTCCAGGAACATAATGCCCGATGCCTGGACTCTTCTTTATCATGTCCTCCATCATTTATTTCCCTGAGCTGTCAGTCAAAAATCAATTCCGCCACATCCTGAGACTACTCAAGCCTGCTGCGTCAACTGGTGATGGCAGCTTTAATAATTATACTGAATCAGTGTTGATAATCTTGAGAGAGAATTCCTCTCAGCGGCGTACGCCGTTCCAATGGCTGTCCTTTGCCCTTTTTAATGCAAATGCAGGAAAATAAGACAATTGTGTAATTTTGCGCCTTTTTTTATTCTCACAAGCCAACACGCATGTAGCAAAACTGTGTCTTTTCCTGCTCTGTATATCTGATAAAACATCTGGTTGCTCATTGATGATAAGAGGAATTTACTGCAGGTGTACGAGGCTTTAAATCAGAGAGAGAAGATCAATAAACCAATAAATAATAGAAAAATATATATATTATTATATTTAATCTGCAGGAATTGTACTGGGATCTAAAGGGTTATAGTATTTAACAATTAAGGTGTAAGATCACAAATATGTGATTGTAATGTTCTTAACTGAACATTCTAATGCTGATGTAACAATAACCACTGGTAACTGAAAGTAATGGAATTCTAGAACACTGACTTACAATTCTTGGAAAAAAAAAAAACATTCCAAAAAAAGCTACTCTTGAAAGGGTTAAGCAAGGTATTTGACCCAGGTGTGCTTGTTCATAGGGGGGGGGGGGGGGGGGGGGGGGGGGGCAGCACACAGAGGGACAGAATGACCGAACACAGAAAGACCAACATCAGGCTTTTTAAAGCCTTCACCAGACATGACCTTGAAGCGAGCGCTTACCATTTTATTTACGAGTCCTGTGCCAAAGCCCCACCACTGAGCCCCTTTTCTATGTGGGATAAGCCTGCGTTCAGGTAACACTCTGAGTAAGATAGCAATCAAGACATGTGGCTCATTGTTTGCTCTGTATTTTTAAAGAGCTATATAAAGGCTGGGTTTGTGGAAGGTTGGAGAGAAGCTGCCCATATTTCTCAGGATAATGCCAAGATTGTGGTGAAATGAGAGAGGAGGCTGGGGAAAAAAGAGGATTAAGAGAGGGAATGACTTTTAGAAAACAAGCACATAAAGAATTCCGACAGGTACACATTTATCTGTGTCCCTTTGGGAGTTATTTGTGTTTCCCGACTCAAATAAGAATGACTCCGCTCTAACACTGCGAAAACTGGCGTGTCCTAAATTAACACTGCCTGTGCTTATCTATATTTTACTTTCAACAATCAATAATTCAACTCTGTTGACGGTATGAAAAAAGTGGAAAAAATGACTGAACGATTCTGATCTTGACGCATAAAAGACCTTAAAAACGTTAAAAACCTGCAGTGTACAAAGGGAGAGATTTTTGCTGACAGTTTCAAACTTCAACTTTGTCAAAAAAAAGTCTTGCTACTACTCTTCCTGTTCAAATGTTACTAAGAGGTTTATGCCTGAACAGTTATATTGCTTAAAATACCCTAGGTATACATCAATGTCAACGTGGTATGAGAATGTATACATGTGGATTTATTTATTTTTTATGTTGTATCTAGAACTTTCCACTGAATATCATGACAACCTGCAACATTAACAGAAGAAAAGACATCACTTTGCTTGTGAACTACCCCATGTTAATGGGTGAATATAATCAAGGAATCAAAAGAAATTGATGAAAAAAATATTTACTGGCCAGTAAGAGAGATGAGTATTTCACAGATATAAACAAGACTTAAGCCCAATCAACAACCGATGTGAGCAAAATCATATTTTGTGTTTCTGTCAGGTAAAAAAGGGCAGTGCCAGAGAACATACGTAAACCATGAAAAATAGTCTGGACACATGAATATGACTAGTTTATTCAGGAATAGCCAACAAGGTGAAAAAAAGTCTGACTAATGAGATTCTCTCCCAAATGTTACCCTTGCACGGAAACTTCTAAGAAAACTACATTTATCGGTTGTTTCTTTTCTCATGCACCTCAAAAGGAATTGCACTTTAATGACATATAGGTCATGTTTAGAGGTTCTGTAATCACATAAACGTCAGGTTTAGAGTTTCACAAGTTTAGAAAGTTCTTTCATAATATTTTCTTTTTTGTTTTTTTAACTCTCTAACTCTACCCATCTGAGACCATTTCCCACAGGTCTCGTGTAACATCTTCTGTAATTATCTCAACACACAGGAAGTGTGCACGGTATAAAAACGGCTGAATTATTCATAAAACATGCCATTTGGCAGGATATGATTAAGGAGCTGCGCAGCTTAATAAATGCATATAATAAAGTCATTTATTACAAGATAATAAAATGTCAGATGTGGCAGGACGTGTGGGGACTTCCGAGGCACTGTATCATCAGCCAGCGCCCGTTAGAATATCTGTATAATGGCATATGTTTAACAAATTAAAGGAAAGACTGGCATTGTAGAAACCACACCAGTGACCCAAATTTTAGACCATGCTTGGCCAGTTGCATTTTGGGAATGGGACAGGCTTGATTATCAGAGCTTTTGTCCCTGGGAAGAGTGGGTGAGGCAAGCAGTGTAACGCCCAGTTCAATAACGTTAACTTTTTCAATTATTCATAAGAGCAGAATAATTAATAATGAGCAGAATGGGCCATTCAGCCCATCCAGGCTCATTATTTACCTGGAGACTAGACCGTGGGTGGGAATGGAGGGTTTGTATTTTATGCTTTTATGCGCTTGATTATTCACTTAGATTTAATAATAACACTCATTTACATTAGATTTTTTTACAACAGTTCTTTATGAGCTTGTGAAGCATATGAAAGTGCATAGCTTATGCTAGGGAGTCCATAGTGCATAACTTATGCTTATGCTATGGAGTCCATTCACAGCATAAAGGTATAAAGTGAATTAGCTAATTGAGCCAGGGTGATTGGTGCAGCCGAAGAAAACCTGCAAACACACCGGCCATCCAGGAATGGAATTGCCCATAGTATACTGCAGGCTCCTTTTTTCTTAAAACAAAAAAATAGGGGATTAAAACACACGGATACTTGTTTTTAATGTACATACAGCAAATGTCACAGCTAGTACTGTGTCTAATATAATGACATTTTGCAAGATTAAAGGATGGTGAACTCAAGCCACTGGAAATGTCACGCTAGCCAATTCCATAGCACCAGATTAGAAGGATCTTGCCAGAACCTGATATAGAGTAAAGGACACATCCTCGAGCTTATCCGCTTCAGGCACAATTCAAGGCCGGTTGTGGTCCATCTCGAGTGTGAGATATGTAGATTCTCCCCCTGCCCTGGATCTCAGGTATTGAAACTCAGCACATGTATATGCAAAATTCATGTTTTTATTATTTTTTTCTCTCCTACCGAAATATTGAAACCTCAGTAAATTTCGGTAGAAACTGAGAGTTCTCTGTTTCCACCTTGTCCCCGTCTGCCCCCCAGTCCCCAGAATGGATCGCAAAGCCATTGGAAAGGGCGAGGCTTTCTCTGGCTGCTTCCCCTGTGATTTCACACTAGCTTATCGCGCTAATAAATTGGAAATAAATTAAAATTCTACACAGCAGAACACGTATCAGCTTGGATTTTTTTTACAAAAGTAGACTACATTTATGGATTTGCAAAGCGCTGGTGTCTGCATTTATGTGTTTAAGTGATGAAGAATGTTTTTTTTTTTGCAGAATGAGTAACAACGATGTGATTTACAATTATAATTGCTACATTTCGTAGAGAGAATTGTGTAATAAATTCTGGGCTTCGCATGATAGATCTTAATTATTAAAGCAAATGGTGAGCTTTCCAAGATGGATTCCTACCAAAGTAAAAGCAGGGACCAACATATTACTTTTAAAATGTATGGTGAAATTACCTTTTAACCTTTGGGATTGAAGTCCATTACAGCATAGCTCAATGCCTTGCAATTTGAGGCAAGTTGATTCGGCTAAATCAAAATGCAATCACTGTGCAAAAGCCTGCTGTCCAAATTCATCATATAATACATAATGAATTGCAAATTCCAAGTGAACAATGTTGGCACCTGTCTACATGAAAATCTTGTTTATCAAAGAATAATTATTTGAATAAAATAAACTGCCTATGTGTTGGTACGGTGAAATAAAACCAATTAATGAATATTGAACTGCGAGCGATATTTTATCAATCTTAATTAATCTGCTGTCAAGGCGAATATTTCCACGTTTGGTTGCAACGTGCGCCTCACGAATCAATAATCGTGATAGATGCTGGTGTCGCCAACGGATCAATCTACAAACTATTGGATTTGCGGTAAATTCTCATTCATCCTGAAGGAATGGAAACCAGCTATTTTTACTGATAGAGTTCTGTACTGGATGACTGCTGTACCTTGGGGTCCAATTACAGTGGCGCGGCTCCACCGAGCCTAGCAGGCAGGAAGTGGGTCAGACTCGGCTGTCTTGCGCGTACGGTCCGTGGATGTTTTCAACGCGAAGAGAACATGGGGAAATAAAGTCCTAATTAATGTGAAAAGGCTCCATTCTGCATTCCTAGTAAGCACAGAGGCCTATGCCGTTAATACCGAGCATGTACTGTATTCTTAAGTCATAAAAAGGACGCGACACATATTCTGCATTTTCTAACAGGCTTTTACTAAATTGTGTGTGTAGAAATTTCCAGAAAAAAGCTACTTTTAAGTAGTTTTTCCTGCAACTTTTTAAAAACAGTCAATGAGGACCTTGAAAAGCCTTTAGTTTTTACGATAATAGTATAATATTTTAATCAACAAAACTGATGATATTACCACAGTGGTTGAAATTGTGTTAATATTTGTCATACATACACACATTAAGGCATTAAGCATATGTGTTTGTCCAGAGTGATTTACACAGCTTATGTATTACTGTAAAGGGGCGTGACCAAGGCCGGCGGTAGCTATGGGCAGGGGTGGGCTCAGCCCACCCAAACGTGCGTCTTGCCCACCCAATCAAAAGTTAAGAAAAAAAATACATTTTGTTCAGCCAATGGAAAAATAGCACAGAAAATACCAGTACCGTTTCTAACTTCTGATTGGGTGGGCAACCTACAGCCCGCCTCCAAAGTCTCCCACTGCTCACCCCCTCTTCTCGTCGTGTTCAGGCACAAACACACAGAGCTCTGAAGCAGACCCATCCGCTGCACAGAGTGTCTCTCGGAGTCTCAGTGTCATGCCGAGGGGGAGGGGTGTTGCCATGACAACTATGAACTCTGATGGCCCAGATTGCACACACATAGGGCAAGGCAAATTACTGTTCTAAATGTTAGTTTAACTTTAGTTAAGTTTTTGTTTATTGCGCTTATTTTTGTCAGGGATCATGTACAAAAACAGTAATCTCAGCGAGAGGAGAAAATGTGCAGGTGACCGTTTGAAAATTGGATATTATCGGTTTCATCTGCAACAAGTTATTTCTCCAAGTTATCTTGCATCTTTAACCCCTTCCGCCATACCATGTTGCATGGGCGAAAGCAAAACCTGGTTATTCTTGCTCATGAGAAGGCCATTACATCGGCTCTTGATATGGATTAAAGTAGGCTAGCCTACGTTTTTTGTTTTTTTTGTTTTTTTTAATATAAATTTGTTTCAGATTTTTTCCCCCCCAATTGAACCCCTATTCCAATTCAGTTCCCCCCGTATAGCAACCGCTAGAGAATCACCGCTGCACAACCCCGTCAGCCAGTAGTAGACGGAGGTTACCACGTCCTGATTCAGGGCGCGACTCCTCCAAGCCCGACCGTGATTCCAACTCGCCCAGGGCCGCTATATGCGCAGCGATTCTCTCCGATAGATTAAACATTTTATTTTAGAAAATACCCTGTGTGAGGTTGTGTAGAAATGCAGGAAATAAGTTTTAAAAGGCTCAAAATTTTATGGGGGAGGACCCCCAGACCCCCCGCTACTTCGTTCCCCTTTGTGCCCCACCAACATCTCTTCATGCCCCCCAAATCAAAACAGTCTAGAAACCGGGCCTGGGCGTGACGTGTGAGGTAGGAGGAGCCAAACGCAGCAAGGGGATTCTTTAAGCCCTAAGGCCACTAAGGCGGGAAACCCCGCAGATAAGGGAGGAGACAATACAACGAACACGCCTACAGACGCTACCAACCGGCTCACTGTCACACGCCAATAAGTAGAAGCGCAAGGACAGGTCTCTGAATAGCCAGAAATAATAAGCGCCCTGTCTCGGTAACGAGACACATAAGAACGGGCGAGTAGCGTAAAGGCACAAATAAATACACAGTCAACAAATACTGCAAAATGATACGATAGTTTATGAGGAGGCGAAAGAAACAGATCTAACGTTCCAGGGCTACTCTCAGACTCGCAGTCACACACAAACATGTCCACAACATCGCCCAATCCTCCCAATAGGAAGACATGTACCGAAGGACGAAACGGAACTACAGTTCCGAACAAAATCGTCAAAAGCTCCATATACGGAGACAGGTACCGAATAGAGCAAACAGGACAGCTGTACCGGACATTTACCGGCTAAAAAGACTAACGCGAGATTAGTAGAAAATAAACGCCCTGCCTCACCATAAATAGGAATGTAACGAGGCGAACAGGAACAGAGATTTAACGTTCCAAGGCTACTTTCAAAGACTCGTTTGTCAAATGCAAAACATATCCACAACATCGCCCAATCCTCCCTATAGGAAGACATGTACCGAAAGACGAAACCGGACCATAGTTCAGAACAAAATCGTCAAACTCCATGTACGGAGACAGGTACCAAAAGGAACGAACAGGACAGGCTGCACCGGACAGTTACCGGCTAAAAAGACCAAAACGAGTTAGTATAAAATAAACGCCCTGCCTCTCCATGATGAGAAATATAATGAGGCGAACAGGAACAGGTATTTAACGTTCCATGGCTAGTTTAATAGGCTCGCAGTCAAATGCAGAAAACAAAGGGGTAAACGCCAGATCTCCCAGGGGGAAGAAACATTTTACAGGCGAGCCGACGGAGCACCGTCGTCCCATAACTTCACTATCAAACATGACTAATGCAAGCTTAACTAGAAAACACACGCCCTAGCCTCTCAGTAAGGGGAAATGTAACGAGGCGAAGGAACTGATAATAAATGTTGCAAGGCTTATATGGAGGCTCGCAGTCACACGCAA
This sequence comes from Synaphobranchus kaupii, assembly GCA_029718625.1. Lineage (NCBI taxonomy): Eukaryota > Metazoa > Chordata > Actinopteri > Anguilliformes > Synaphobranchidae > Synaphobranchus > Synaphobranchus kaupii. Next base: position 110,745,572 of record CM056379.1, on the reverse strand, counting down.
ACATGTCCACAACATCGCCCAATCTTCCCCACAGGAAGACATGCACCGACAGACGAAACAGAACTACAGTTCCGAACAAAATCATCAAACTCCATATACGGATAAAGGTACAAAAAGACAAAAGGACAGCTGCACCGGAATTATAGGCTAACAGACTAGCGCAAACTCAAACACTAATACAAGCCCTGCCTCTCAGTATAAACAAATGAAACGTACCAAAGAGCTACTAACTGGCTCCCTGTAACACGGAAATGAGTAGAAGCTAAAACGCCAGGTCTCTCAGTAAGAAAACCAATCACAGGCGAAAATGGAACAAATAACTGCTACTCTATACTTCTACGAGCTAAGTAACTAAGTAGAAGCAAAACGCCCGATCTCCCTATGGGAAGACATGTACCGAAGGGCGAACAGAACTACAGTTCCGAACAGAATCGCCCAAATCTCCATACACGGAGAAAAGCACACAAAGACGAAATAGAGCAGAGATCTGCGGTCCCATACTTCTACGAGATAAGTAACTAAAGAGCCAGCAAGAAATAAGCCCTGCCTCAGCAATGAGCTGCAAAAATAGGCGAGTAGCCCAAATGGTATGAATCACTCACAGCCAACAATACACCACAGTACAAACAACAAACAATAAACAATCAATCTCGAAGCCCCGAAAGAAGGAAACGGTAGGCTTATATATCTCTCAAGGTGACCACGCACAGGTGTGGACGCAAACAGAAGCTCCGCAATCTAAGCAGGGCGGAGCAAGCATCCACCAAAAGAGCAGCGCCCTCGCGTGGCCACCAAGGAAAACGACCGCATAGGCAAAAAGGGTTAAAAACCATGACATTACTTTGCATAAAATATGCAGTTGTATAGCCTATTTACTGAAACGGTGCATGTTATACTACAAAACAAATCGTGTCATATTTATTATTTTATGCAGTATCTGACCATTGCAATTGTAATATGAAATGATTAATTATTTTGCTTCAGGCGTTCTGTCATAACGTACTCTGATGCAGCCGGTAGATGGCTGTGGCATCTGTTGCATTGTCTGATGCAATGTTAGTTAAACCTGCTCAAGTGTTAAAAGTGCTGCGTCTTTATAACTGAACAGTGGAGAAGAGCCCAGAGTTTTACAGGTGATGGAGTCAGTTTAGCTCAGAATATGCCGATCACAACCAACCAAATGAGTTGCTGATTTGTGGGCAATACTTCCGGGATCCTTACAACAGTAATAGAATACGAATAAAATAGACCTTAACCTATACAGGGACCTCAGAAATAAATCTCCACCAATCACCCGCCAGCATTGTTGTATTTGTTGTTAACAACGTACCCTGTGATTGGTGGAGCACCTCTTTATTGTTCTCTTAGGAAGGTGGTAACCGCAGAGCATTCTACGGTGACGACACCAACATTCCATCCCTTTTCTATTACCACTGGATCCCTATGAAAATGAACCTACTCCATGATTGGTGGAGATCCTGTTTGTTTTGTACCATTAAAGTAATGTCGTGAAGAGTCTCAGGACCCCTGTGTTCTATGGCAGGCTAGCCATAATGCCTGTATGAAAGCCATGCAGGCATACTTATAACACAATGCCACATACAGTATGCCAAGAAATGAGGCAATGACTGTATGAGTGAAGATCCCTCCATGCTATGTTTGCTATGGTTGGCACGCGCGCATGTGTGACACAGTAGTCGTTCTAAATGAGTGTTAATTGGCAGTGTTGTTTTGTTCATTGTTGTGTTTGAATGGGGTTTACGGGTGTTTCATTAAGTCCCCTGGTGTGTTGTTTACCGAATCTAGCGTAGGGAGGTTCACTTTAAGAGGAGGTGAATATAGAGAGCAGAGCTGCCAACTTTCTATTTTTGTGTGGGTGGAGGGGGTGGGGGGTGCTGCTGATTGTAGATTGGGTGGCGGGGGGGGGGGGGGGGGGGGCGTGTAAGGTTGGTGCGTATGTGCTAACATTTTTTAATTATTTCTATTCCATTTTATTTAGCAAATTGCCTTTGTGGTGCACGGTAACCAGATAGCAACCCACATTTCCTACGTGTCAGTCACTAAAGAAGCACTATTTATGGCACAAAGACCATGCCAAACCTTTTTCTGTTTCTTTTTGTCTGAAATAAAGGACACTAATGTGAGGCTGGTTGAAAGCTGATTAGAGAGCTTTGAAGGTGGAAGAGCAAACACTATAGACTTGCAGTATAGCCCATTAGCTTGTGTCCGGGCCTTTATTTTCATTGTTGCTCTTCTACCATTTGTATGTCTATTTATACTGGATATAAATTGATTTGTTTGTGGTCTGCCAATTTTGTGTTTTGCTCTATTTCTTCTCAACACCATTATTTCCCTCTACATAGGGCTATACTTAGTTATTTACTTATTTATTTCTGCTTGTAAAAACTTCCGTATCTTTGTATGTTACATTAACTAGGTAAACAAACACACACACTGCACTGAATGCTGGAAAGGGTTAGACCTTCTCTCGCTGACTAATGTGATCTTGCCCCCTGGCTCCTTGTTAAGATCTATTGCAAACCATTAATTTATAATGTGTTTTAACGTTATTTTTATATACCACCGCATACCACCAAACCATTGCACTATATTCACGAGGATAAACGGAGTGAAATTGTATGTCACATGAGTCCCTGTAATGGCGTGATGGTTTGATTTAGAACAGTTGTGCCCGGAAGGACGTGGTATGCCATCGCTAATTATCTCAGAGACTGCGTTCTGCAGCCGCTGAGGGCAGCTTGTGTTCTTTAATTACCTGACAGGCCCTGTCAGACAGCTCCCCCACACGCCCTACAGCCCAGCGCCATCGCCCTCGCCATTCTTCTTCTTCTGTCAGACCTGTCCGTCGTAGTCTCCAGTGTCAACATCACCGTTATTGGCTGGCACCGCAAGAACAACTCCCATCAACCCCTTGTGAAACGGCGACAGGTGGACCTCTTGCACGGATGTGGTTATCGAGGGGGGACTGCGAGAATATTTATGCTTTCTGGAACACGGTCCCGCCCCAGAACTGTCAGGCGTCATGAACGATATTAAGAGAGAACATTGTTTTATTCCTTTCCTTCCACAGTAAACTTCCCACCAGCCCATCCATTACATGCGAATGGGCTTCTTTGGAGGTAGCATAGCATTGCAGCGTTTCGTAGGCTAGCGGATAGATAGCAGCAGCTGTAGTTTTCAAAACATCGACACCGTCACCTTTTCCTTCATTGTATACCCTGTTCATGGCCTGAAAGGGAAAATTAAAGAATCTTCTTTCCTTACGACAAATGGAATGTGATACTGAAATCAGCAATAATAATGTAGATAAATATATCAGTGGGTCACCATGTTTGCCATGTCAAAGGTTTGTGCTAATGATTAAAAGGTATCTCTAGTATAGACTAAAAAGCAGTGAAATCAAAAGTAAACAATTGAACAATCACCAATAATAAGGAGCATATTATGCCTCATTCATTTTTAGAGTCTACATATTTGCTCGCCAATTTTTCTTTCTCCAAATGTACCAGAAGTCCTTGAGCCCCCAGAGACATCTTTGTATGCAGGGTACAATCTCTTCTTTTGAAGGAAATAAATGGAATTATCACCGCTTCATTTAGCACAGAGATCAATATGAAGCACGTCTACATTTAGAACAATCAGTCAGGGAATCGATTGGCACTTGACCACCGAGAGAGACATTTAACAAAAAAGTTTTATTTAAACATTCTTTTGATAATGCGACACTTCTCCTTGAAGTTTTCATCTTTTAAAATTATCTATACAGTACCAATACATTGTAAATGTTTTATTGTACAAAATGAGCTGTGTATTTTAGATTTTTAAATTGTATGTTAAAATTGCACCTGGTCCCTCCTATAAGAATCATAACATGATGGATACATAACATTACAGAAAACAATGTGTCTTCTTGAATAACATCTTATTAAATGGCAGTAATCTTAAATACAATTAATATATGTATACCTTTGGCATGTAACATTTTATATCTGTAGTGGTAGATAATAAATTGATTGACCAAGAGGAAGAAACTGTTGTAATTCTCTTGCTGTGTTTTACATCATTTCTATGAAATCTTGAAGTGTGGCCTAGGATGTAGCATAGTCTGTCCTGAGTTTCCTCTTTTCATTTTATAATAAAAGGCTTTCCTAATGATAGATATTTTGTGGACATCTGTAAGTTCAATTATGCAATTTTCTACCATACAAAGCAAAAAAAATAAATGAAAAAGTTAATGGCCCTTACATTTTTGCTGTCGCAAAAAATTGTCCCCCATAACGATCAATCAGTCGAACGGACGGCTTTTGCACACAGCATAAAATGAGAACAGGAATGCATTAGAACGGCAGTGAAAAAAGAACTGTCAAACCTCCCTGAGCTGGCATGCCTGCCTGGAAGATTAAACAAAATATAATATTACATATTAATATTTAATATTGAAGTCTTGCAGTTACACAAGGTAAGCCATTATGCCCCCAAGTAGATGCTTTGATGCTTGGCACCTGCCCATTAGAGACACAAGAAATAAAAAGGATTAAATCAAACTGAAACACCATCTTTTCCAGTATTCGTGTATTTTAGGGAGTAGCCCTGGAAGCATATATTATGAACCTTTATTTATACAGGGTAGGTTGACTGAGCATGCACACTCTTTACGTAAATGCCTTGTTAACGCCCCGCCAATAAGCCCAACCTACATGTCTTTGGACTGTGGGCGGAAACCGGAGTACCCGGAGGAAACCCACACGGACACAGGGAGAACGTACAACCTCCACGCAGAAAGGCCCCGGCCGGGATTCGATCCCTGAACCTGCTTCCTGCTGTCCACCGCACCACCGTGCTGCCCATATTAACATAAAATAAAGCCGCTGCTATCCACACAAATTTATTGGGAAGCAAAAAAAGCAGATGCTAAATATCTGTATCAAGGAGGACATGGGGGTGTACGAGGGCTCCACTGACAGGAAAACACACACACACACACACACACACACACACACACACACACACACACACGCACACAAGGACACACGCTCACACACACGCGCACAAGCTCCCACAAATTATCCGTGAAAGGACAGATTGTAGTAGCATATATTTCTCTAAATTTATATTTGCCCTATGGGGTCATTACATCACAACCTGCTTTCATCACAGAGACCTAGCAATGTCCTCAAGGAAATAAAACATTGTTAATTCCTTTCTCTCTCCCTCCTTTTTTTACAGCTAACACAACCTCACCTATATATACATATAAAAGGAGAGAGTGAAAGAGGGGGGGGGGGGGGGGGGGGGGGGTTGTTTTTCTTTTATATGGATTGGTTTCTGGTTTGAATTAAAGGTGTTGATTGGTAGAGCACAGAGCTCTGATTGGTATTTCCTGTTGACGGTGTTTGTTGAGAGCAGGAAGAAAAGCTCTGTGTTGAGGTGCTCGGCCAGATCTCCTCCTCTTACAGAGGCCGGAAAGAGAAAATGTCTGAGACCTCGATGCTGAAATGCGTGTCAAAGGTAGACAGTCAGTAGATAATATGGATCCTGTTTCTGCAACGCTACAAAAGGACAACAAAGCTGTAGTTTTTTCATTATGTCAGGGAAGAAAAAACAAATAGAAATAGACTATATCTATACAGATCTATTTCTATACAGCATCCCTACTTGGGGTCATGGTTAATAATAATAATAATAATAATAATGATGCCTGGCATTTATATAGCGCCTTTCTCACACTCAAAGCGCTTTACAATGATGAGGATTATGTTATATATGGTTATGGGGGACACATGCTAAATACAGACTTTCAGGTATAATGCTACACAGTAAAATGTCCAGTGTTAATTCAACCCTAACAGAGTACATATGGGCCTAATCTGGCCAGAGTAGGCTCATATGTACACTGCTAGAGTTGAATTAACACGACATTTTACTGTGAATTTACTGTGTACTGAGAATACCATTCCATTGCTTTTCATTGCCAATCTGGTCTCAGTTGAAACTGATGGATGTCATGAGTGAGTCCAGGTATAAAAAGTGTTTTTTATGTTCACTTATTGCAGAAGAATATTCCAAACTCCCCCTTTTTTACACAAAACTAAGTTTAAACATGAACTGTATCATAGATGGTTGATGTTGCCCTGGATAATGGCATCTGTTAATGAATATAATGTAATGTCTGCCTGTCTATCTATCAGTCAGTTTGCTATCTCTGAGCTAGACATTTGCATGAAAGAATGACAGAATCTAGTGCTGCTTGTATCGGATTAAGTGACTGAGTGCACGGGGTTGTTAGAAAACAGATGGCCCGCTGGTTCCAGTCTGTAGGTGCATTTACACCTGCTGTGTAAGTTAGTGGGACAGAAGTCTATTCCCTGTTTATTAAAATCCTCTTCTTATTTGGAGCTGGAATGAAGAATCATCTTTATCTATCAGGGGAAGGAGTTTATTTATCTTTCTTAATTAAGTCTCAGGATATTTTTCTCTTGTTTAATGCTTTTTGCATTGGCCTCTAGAGAGTTGGGATGCTGATAATGAAAGCTGGGGGGATATCTTTGAATAGTCTTCTGTGTGTGTGTGTGTGTGTGTGTGTGTGTGTGTGTGTGTGTGTCTCGTGTGCATGCATGTACATATGTGTGTGTCTGTGTATATGTGTGCTTGTGTGTGTGTGCCAGGGAGACATTATCTCTCAGCATTCGCATGCATTATATCTGGGCATCGCTATAATATGTGCCTTAACCTCTAAGCACCTGGGTTTTTCAACAGGGGGTCCGCATACCCCAGGGGTATTGTAGGAGGTCCCTGGCCAGACTTGATATGCAATGACTCTATATAGATGTGGGAAAATATTTCAAAACATAAAACCTTTTTTTTTTTTTAAATATAACCCTTTTTAACTTATGCTGTGGGTCCCCTGGATGCCTTTGAGCCTGGGTGGGGGTCCCCTGGATGCCTTTTAGCCTGGGTGGGGGTCCCCTGGATGATAAAAGGTTGAACACCCCCTGTCTTTATAGAAAAGTTAGCCAAGGTTCCTCAGGGTTCCTCAATTAATTAACGTTAGCCCCTCCCACAGGTTACAAGTTGCCACACAGTGTCTCTCCTCCAGTCACCACAAGCTATCCTGTAGTACTGTGAGGACTGTAGTGTGCGCAATAGTGACTAACTCATGGTACAGCACAAATTATTCAGCTGCAGTGCTGCATATCCTCCTTAGACCTGGCAGACAAAAAGTTTATGTATTGAAATTTTTCACCAAGTGTCTCGGATGACAAAAGACATTAAAGGGATAGTTTGGAATTTTGGTCATAATGGAGCCTGATCTCATGAAATTCGGCAATATGTACCGATTGTTAGTGTCTCAAAAAACGGTACCTGTTTCCGAATTTTGCACAAGCGCCCCCTGAGCCTGTACTGGGAACTACTGACTAAAGGCTGTGATAGGCCGAAAACATCACGTGTGAGGGTAGTAGTATATGACGTCACGCGTCCCACTGCTTTTCTTGGCAAGGCTTTTTTGTCAAAAAATTTTTCTTGGCAAAAATTGTTTTTCTTTTTTTTTCGTGATTCCCGTACCCCACCCACAACCCCTAAACATAACCTCATAGGAGTTCACGTAACTCGGGCTCATGGCCGAACTGTTAAGATTTAAAGAATCTATATTTGCACAACTATATTTTTCTATCACAAGCTTCTCTCGCATTATGTATCTTTCACGAAATCTCCTTACAGTCTACAACTGAGCATTAGTCAGTAGTTCCCAGTACAGGCTCAGGGGGCGCTTGTGCAAAATTCGGAAACAGGTACCGTTTTTTGAGACACTAACAATCGGTACATATTGCCGAATTCACATGAGATCAGGTTGTCATAATGTCTCAATTACGACTTACCCATGATGTAGTTGATTGATGGAAACCATTTTCAGCTAATTCCATGCTGTCCCTTCTTTTGGACATACACACGTTGCTAATGCTAGGTAACTGGTAGCATCCACTACCAAATGCACTTAAACACTCCACAGTACACCCAAAGCAAATAAAATACGACGACAGTCTATCGGGGTTATTTTGAGTGTTTATACCATCATTTTGAAGTCAAACTATCGTTGAATCCTTTACTTTGTGCTGACCTATATTCTCTGTATTGACTGAGCTCAAAAAATAATTGCTGGGTTTCAGGAGGATATGTAGGCATGGGAATCACAGCAATGGCACATAAGGAATGACTGGAAATTCCAATTGAGAGGAAAAAAGGAAAAATTACAAAAAGACAGATTGAACAATATAATTTTAATAGTCATAGAGAATACCTCGGCCTTCGCTCGTTGGAGCGGAGAGGCGGATGAAGGCTCTGTACTTCTATAGCTGGTATCCACAGAACAGCAGGCTTGAGGTAATTTCAGGAAATGAGCTGAAATTTGCCCATAATGTTGAATGAGTGAGTTCTTTCCTTTGCAGTTAATGGACAGAATTTCCATTCATTTCCTGCATTGAATTAATTAAAACATTACGAGGCCCAACCCTGCACAACCGATTGTTCAACGTCTTTTACAAAGTGTTCAGTAATGAATGGGTTGCATTGGACAGCCAGCAGAAATCCTTCACTTTTAACAAGTGGAAAAGGTAGGAATTCTGACCTCGTGCGATTCTCTTGATTCCGGTTCCAGGGAGTAATTTCGGAGGGGGCCATTCCGCCTGAAATACTACAGGTGATCTGCGACGAGAGTGACCTGTCCAAAAAGGCTTTATCCTTCCTTACAGCGCTGAGCTCTGCGAGCGGCCACATTCGCCAGAGACGAGAATTCATCAGCCTTTTATATGACATCTCATCTGTGCTACCCGCGCCTCTGGGTGATGCTGTTCCTTGATTGTAATTACTGTTTTTGATCAGCGGGGGCCACATCTATAAAGAGAGCGTGGAGGTTATTTATTTATTTATTTATTTTAAAATTGCTCATCTGTCAGCTGGCATAACCCTAACCCCCCCGCCCCCCCCTCAACCCCCCCCGCCCCCCCCTCACCCCCCCGCCCCCCCTCACCCCCCCCCCACCCCCCCCTCACCCCCCCCCCCCCCCCCCCCCCCACCTCCCGAAACCGCGCAGCTGTTCCCCGGGTGATGTATCGCCCCGGACTCACGGCCGAGCTTTGAAGAATGGTCTCTGTGGCCACCAGGCAGGGGTAATGCCTTCTCTGCTGTGCGCAGGACCCAGATGATCGATGGGGCTTGTTTCCAAAAAGGGACAACAAGGTAAAAAGTCCCCATAAGCGAGTCCTTTTCACAGGCTTTTTCTTTTTTTTTTCTTTTTGAGGTTGAGCTATAAAATAAGAGACTGATGACATATATTTTGTGCAGTCTGAAAACATTTACACAGAACGGGTTGGCAGAGAAGGAGATACAGGTCTCATGCCCTCCCGTTGTTACTTATTCTGGCAAAACTCTTTATTTAAACAGTTGCCATGTTACGGTTTTACATCAATCTTTTCAGTTACCCACTGACTTGAAGCAAAAGAGACTACTCAATGCAAACAACAACAATAAAATTAATTATCGTCAACGTCATCGTCATCATCATCATCATCATCATCATCATCGCTGGTGTTTGTGGGTTTCCCGGGGTCAAATGAACTCCTCGTGGAAGACCATGCCGGGTAGTATGGATGTATCCAATGAACAGAGATGATTAATGTTACAGCATTTTCATTTCCTGGCTTCGGAATGGAAGATCTCCAGTAATATGGGCCCCCGCAGGTCCCCGATCATCGCCTGTAATTATTTAAATGCTCATCATTAGAGATCGCCATCTCCCCACGATGACAAATCACTACAGCATTACCATGTGAAAGTGTGGAGAGTCTATATTTGAGTCTGCCGGCTTAAGAGAATTCTGCGGAGTTAAACGGGAACAGCTGCAGAGCAAAGCAGGAGAAGAGCCTTTGAAGTTCACAAGAGACATCAGCCGCTGCCAGCGCTATCTGAACAGCTCAAGACATTCCCAGCTACATCTTCCTGTTAAAACTGAAATCAAACCATCTCCCCCAACTTGAGAAGGATCTCCAAAAAGCTCAAATATGGACGTCAAACCCCACTCTGCTATTTATGAGCTTTGTTTTTTGTGTGTTACAATAATTGTGCATTTATGCAAACTGCCATAGTACATTACATTACATTACAGGCATTTAGCAGACGCTCTAGAGCGACTTACACAACTTTTCTTTTTTTTTTTAAGCATTTTTTACATATTATCCATTTTATACAGCTGGATATATACTGAAGCAATTCAGGTTAAGTACCTTGCTCAAGGGTACAACGGCAGTGTCCTACCTGGGAATCGAACCTGCAACCTTTCAGTTACAAGGCCAGTTCCTTAAGCATTATACTACACTGCCGCCCGGAGTAATGCTCTGCATTGTAGCAACTGCTACGGCAATGCTAATGCTATGTTATAACACTGCCATGTCCTGTCAAAGCCAATTTATATTAATACCTGCTATTGTACCTACGCAGTAATACGAGTCCAGTTGTGATCACTTGCAGGGATACTGCCCTGTATCCTTGACCTCATGAAAAGATATGACAAGGCCTCTTACAAATACATACATGTGACACTGATAATATCCTGCCCTATCAATCCAGACATTCTGTGGCCATGTCACAACAAATTTTGATCCGGTTTATTACATAAATGATAAAATCTCTTGACGGGGGGAATGATTACGTCATCTCAGAATCTTTATCTCGACAGATGCTAGCGAGCAGGCAGCGTCGGTATAGCAACAGATGTCGTTTTAGCGTCACAGTGGGCAATAAGAGTGGTTTTAGAACGCTAATACGTCACCCGGATCATTTTTTTCACGCCGGATCAAATTTGTTAGCGACAGCCCCGTACTGCATGCACTGCCCTAACCCATTAGCACTTTGCACCACGTAGTAGCATCTCTGATCACAGGCACTATACTGCTGTCACATGATAGTATCTATATTATCATTTCAAATTCCTTTTTGCTATTCAAATCAAGTGCCAATCTTTGGATGAGCAGAGTTCAACGGGTGGACCTTACTAATCCAGTATGACCACACAAGACCCTCAAAATCCTGTAACTAAAATGGCCGCAAAAATGTGGGTGATTAGATGATTAATCTCTGTGTCATTGAACGGAAGTTATTTGAAACAAATGAATTAGCAAAATAGCTGCCCTCAGCTTTGAAATTCCTCCATAAAAACGATGATTTTGAATTATTATTTTTTTTTTTTTAAATCTCCTTGAGGTTTTGATGAAGTCTTGCCCTGTCAGTAAATTATCTGAATGTTAATGACTGATGAATATTCATTGCGATGCTTTGAAATTTAAATATTGCCCAGCATGCAATTTTACCAGAAACATTGACGTGACTTTCTGTACTTCCAGGGGTCAGATGAATCCTTCTTATGTATATTGCAAAACAGCTGAAGTGAAGTATCCGCCAGTGATGCCCTAACACACATTTTATAATCCACAGAAGACCTCAAGGTATAAGAACTTTTATTTAATACGCTTTAATATTCAGCCAAAAAGACAATCATACACACATTAATTGTTTTAATTGTGTGTGTGTGTGTGTGTGTGTGTGTGTGTGTATGTGTGTGTGTGCACGTGTGTGAGAAATATAACAAAAACATATTTACAAGTTCCTAATTCACTAATGTCTGTGGTAAAACACACACACACACACACACACACACACACACACACACACACACACACACATACACACACACACGACAAAACTAATCTTCAAAATCCCTATCAGTGGCTGCTGGATAATATGCAAATTATACCTGCTTGTGAAATATGCAAATAAGCTTGATTACCTAAAAACTGTTTTGAAAAGAAAAATACAATTGCTTTGAAAAGAATATATGTACAATTTAATTTTACCCAATGAGTCAGACATGGATGTGCAGAAAATCAGTCAGTTTAATTAAAGAAAATTATGAAAAGGGATTAAATATTTCTTTTTTAACAACATGACAGCCGTTTTATGGTAATTCATACTGGGACATGAATATTTTACAACTGCTTCTTATTACATAAACTGTGTGTGTGTGTGTTGGTGTTTCATACAGTATTTGATTTTTTTTAAAGTCCTGGCTGAAGTACAGCTGTGACTTATTTCTCACTTTTAAAATCTTACTTACTTACTTGATGCCACAGAAATTATGTTTCAAAACATTCTCTTTGAGGGGGTTCACAGTGACACGACCCAATGGTGCTTTAAATATCCCTGCACAGTAATGGCTTCACTCTGCTTTTCCGCCTGTTTATAGTTCAATCCAGGACAATTCACACCAGGGAACACAGGACTATTGATCCTCTAAGAAAAATACGATCTTAGTCTCCATGTGGAGAACAAAGCAGTAACTCTCCTGACAACAGTGAGGGGTACATATCCAGGGAGCATAAACCCCGGGCTGCAGAAAAATAGTTTAGGAGAACGTTTGCTCACACCTGACAGTGACTGCCAAGGAACAGTGGTGCTTTTTGAACAGAGCTGGAAACAGATTAACAGCACAGTTTAAATTATACCTTTATAATTGAACAGAATGATTTTAAATACAAATACGACCATCTGCTTATCTCCCCTGACGTTGATGCTTAACTCCAGTCCTGGAGGGCCACAGTGTCTGCAGGTTTAACTCCAGTCCAGGAGGGCCACAGTGTCTGCAGGTTTAACTCCAGTCCAGGAGGGCCACAGTGTCTGCAGGTTTAACTCCAGTCCAGGAGGGCCACAGTGTCTGCAGGTTTAACTCCAGTCCAGGAGGGCCACAGTGTCTGCAGGTTTAACTCCAGTCCTGGAGGGGGCACAGTGTCTGCAGGTTTAATTCCAGTCCTGGAGGGGGCGCAGTGTCTGCAGGTTTAACTCCAGTCCTGGAGGTTTGCAGTGTCTGCAAATTTGACTACAGTCCTGGAGGGCCACAGTGCTTGCAGGATTTTTTGGTTTGTTTCCACAATTACATGATGAATAAACAGGACGTCAAAGATTAGCTGAGCTTTCTACTCCACACACCCTCCCCAATACCTAAATTGGCTGCTAATTGAAAGGAAACCACAAAATATTAATATATATTGCTTAATATTTTGTTACTAGTGTGAGGTATTCTTACACTGTGCCGATACAGACCTGTACACGCAGTTCTTTGATGCATCTGAATAACACGTCTTTTTAATACACTTTCAATGATCAAAGGGCGAGGAGTATCGCTTTAGTAGGCCAGATTTGGCCCACAGGAGGCGAGCTGAATACATTTGCTGTCGTGGCTTTTAGACTTTCGGAAGTGAGGGGCCCTCAGGAAGAGGAAATTCAGCAGATTTTACCTGCTTCCCGCAGAGTAAACAAAAAAAAAAGTGTGCCTACGCTAGCATAGATGATGAAGAAATAACGATGCCATCATTCCATATGGAGCAAGCATTACATGCTATTATTAGCGGCGCGGGTTCGAGCAGCGCCAATTAGAAGGTAAACGGGACCTGTGGACGCTGTTTAGAGGCATGACTGGCCAAATGCTCACAGCGATGGAGAGGAAAGTGGATTTAATGTTTCATGAAGCATATCCGGGCCTCGTGGGGACGGCAGACGCCAGGCGGGGAAGTCGCCGCATGGCTATATTTAGAGGCGCTGAGCATCATGGGTACTGGAGCCAGAGAGAGAGAGAGAGTGAGAGAGACGGGAGCGCGGGAGAGCGTGAAGCAGATTTTCAGTTTGGCTTTTTTACCCTCCTGTTCTGTTCTCTTGACAACCACCTGTTTTTCCGGAACATACTCTATTCGGCTCTTTGACACTCAAGCGTCCCGTATTCCATTCAGAAAAGTTTTCAAGTTTAAAAGAAATCTCTGAACAACGTACACTATCTGCCCCTGAAGCTAAATTCAGAACTGAAAACTTATATAGTATGAAAATATTTTAAACAGTCAGCTCTTTTAGATAAAGCGATGGGAGACTAGGCTGATCAATTAAATATTATAGAATGTGTTATAATCAGTTATATATCAGATGAATTATAAATGTTTATAACTTTAACTTGGAAATGAAGGTACTGGGAGTGGCCATGACTCTTTGAATGAAGAGCAGGCTCAGTGAAAGCGTTTATAGTATGTCGTTTACCTGTTATAACCGTGTTATAACCGAAAAAACACAAGATGAGCTGCGCACCAATGTGAAAACAAACAAACCCAGATGGATGAGACCCAATTCCTGTTTCTCCAAAATTATACTGTTCTGTTTTATTTACAACGTGACATAAAAAAGAACAACAAGATTATGGCACTCGGCCAAACCGTTAAATGTCATGGAATTTTTTTTTTTTTAAGAAAAAAGAATAAGAAAAACTCTATCAGGACAGAATTCCTAAAAACAAAAGGCCAGGTTTAGTCACACACTTTACAGGGCTACAAATTCTCACTCCCAACTTGTCAACATATGGACGCTTGGTCAGGACCCCTTGTCGTCATTTTTCAACGCACTGGGTACCCCTATACGTGCAGGGTAGTCCGATAGACTTTCATGGAAGGATGATGCTAGATTGGATAGCCCGGAGGGCCCTGGACGGGACCCTGGGACACTATCTTAACAGTTCGGGCATGAGCCCGAGTTACGTGAACTCCTGTGAGGTTATGTTTAGGGGTTGGGAAAAGGTTGATGCGAGATTAACAACCAATCACAGCAGAGCGTCCCTCCCAGGGTCCCGCCCAGGTCCCTCCGGACTACCCTGCACGTAGAAAATGACGATTAGCAACGCCCCTCTCTAAAAGTGGACCAGGTAGCAAGTCATATTATAATGGCACATGCAAATAAAAATGAATAAAATAATTTAAAAAAGTTAGATCCATAAAAAATTAAGCTTTTTTTCTCTACCCTTACTTACACTCCATTGAGAACACACCTGTCACTCAAAGGCAGCTGAGCTGTAGACAGATGCCAGTAAAACCCAGTGAGCCAGTAGGTGTGCTGCTCCACAGATGCTAATGGGGCTCGATAGGCGCCCAAAATATTGATCGACAGACTTGTACAATAGCACCAGTCACATTGAAGCCCATAATTTAGCACTTTCCTCTGGATCTAACACCTCGGATCACTAAATAGCGTGCTTTCTCAGCGCCGACGTTCGATTTCTCAAAGACCTCCAGCTATTTCCATCGGTTTTGCGGCGTCATTGAGGCACTTTTTAAATATTATTTGTAATATGTTTGAGGCTTTTGGTTTGTACGGGTTTAGTTTATATGAAATATTGTTGTTAAACTCAGAGACACTGGTAGCAGACATCCGAAGCTCCGCATCAGGCCTGACAAACCTTAGTTTGCAGTCTTTTGTCAGCAGAAAATAGGCTGGCAGAGTTCTGCATCTC
Source organism: Synaphobranchus kaupii (assembly GCA_029718625.1). Lineage (NCBI taxonomy): Eukaryota > Metazoa > Chordata > Actinopteri > Anguilliformes > Synaphobranchidae > Synaphobranchus > Synaphobranchus kaupii. Next base: position 110,730,184 of record CM056379.1, on the reverse strand, counting down.
TCCCAGCTGAGAAAGAACTGCTTCCTGGCCCTCCGCATACTTTTCCATCTCTACTGGCATAAGTAAGCGAACAGCATTGCTGTCAACTCATACGGACGCAGACACATGATTCAGCAACTCGTGCAATGTAGCAAGTCCCTGTTGTTACCTTTCATTTTACCGCTGGGCTAAAACCTACATTTCCTCCTGCTGTGTATAGTTTACCTCGGATATCATTCAAACAGACAGACATACGTTTTGTTTCTATCGTGTTGTTGTTGCTGTTGTAGGTTTTTACTTAGCGTTAGCTAGCATTAGCCGCCTTTTCAGATCGCATGTGATTGACAGTTGTCTTGTAATTGAAGCTCTGTGCTCAGAATATGTTGCTAGGTTAGGGAATTGTTGCCCTGGCAACAGTGACAGCTTGCTCCTTGTGAACCGCAAGGACTCCCAGTGCAGGATTTTACACTGACGCACTAAAATTAATACGGCAATATTTATTACATCCATATAATGTGTCACATCCCATATTGCTTTCTGATGTGGAGATAATTATGTATATGTGATATTGATACACAGTAAAAATGGTGGTAGACATTTAACACCCTACAGTGTTTATATGAGTCCATGGACTTAAGGGTGTTAAATGTACACCATCAGTGTTAAATTGACACCGACATATTTATTTATTGTATGATATTTATTTATATATTTATCTTTACTTTTTTTACCAACTGTATAAAAAAAGTGTGCACTCCAGGCCAATTGGACAGTCTAGCAATTAACGCCCTTCATTTTGGGCTACAGGTGGATTAGAGGTCGAGAGGCCAACTGACAAGTGGTAGGGTGTAGGTCTATTCCAGCCGTGGGCAACTGGAGGGTGGTTGAGTTGCCTTGTGTATGAAAATGTGCTATACAAATAAACTTGACTTGACTTGGTGTTACATCTACAGTGGCCCCCAACACTACCAAAATGCCCCTGAACTCCATAACTGATCCTGGGGCACTGCAATGTGACAGATTCTCTGACCTCTGTGATGACACAGTGCATGTATGTAGGGGGACCACTATACTGTATGTGTGGGTGTATCTAGGTGAGAGTCGAGGAAAAAAACTAAAATTCCAGTTACCATGTATTAATTGGCAATAAAGTGACTCTTACTATCACTGCCAGTGTAATGTTCCGCTCCCTTCCTGTCCGTTTTCCGTGTTTTCCTGTTTTCCCTCCGTGTCATGTTGGATCCCTTTGTCCGTGTTTTCCCCTCTGCCGCGGACTAGGCATGTCCTTCCCTGTCTTGTTCGTCGGGTTGTTTTGGTTTACTTCCGCCTTTCACTCCCTCCCCCTCGTTGCATGCATTTTCTCACCTGGTGTCTTGTAATCACTCCCGGTTTATGTTCACACCTGTTTCGTATTTTGTCACATTAGTTAGCCCTATATAGTCTTTCGGCTGGCTGCCAGTCGGCGCCAGTTCGTTAACTATCATCACTTGGTGTAGTGCTTGACTCGTTAACTGGTCTCCCCGTGTAAACTATTCGCGTGTTTGTGGAATGTGTTTCCCGTACAGCGTATAGTCCCTTGCAAACTACAGTCTGGTAGTTTACCTCCCGCACAATTCCTGTCATTATTGTGTTTGCTAACTTGTTTCCCTTCTCCTCCATCCAACCCTGCTCCCTATCTCCCGTGGCAGTGTTTGTTTTCCCCGTGTTTGTTTGTGTGTGTTGCGGTACCTCCACCTCCAGCGCGTGTAGGCTCCGGGGTGATTCGCTACCTGGCTACCCTCCAGTTGTTCCTGTCCGACCGAGGAAACCACCCAGTTCTTCGGCGCCGGCTCCTGGAGCTCTGGAGACGGTCAGCTACCTCCGGACCTACCGCAGCTACGCCACACCACTCTGCCCTGCCGTGCTTCCGCAAAACCTCCCGACTTCCAAACCCTTCACCTCCGTGAGAACCTCCCGGTCTTTCCCGTGCCTTCCCTTGCACTAACCCTCCTCTGTTTTTGTTTTTCTATACCGGTGCAGTCAGCCCGGTCCAGTCCTGCCCTGCCGTAGTGAGTCGCTCCCCTGCCAGTTCCAGTCCAGTCCCGGCGTGAGTGTTACAGGCACTCGCTCAAGTCCAGTTCCGGTTTGGAACATTCCGTTCCAGTACCTGTACCCGTGTGGACCTCCCGGTCCAGTCCAGTCCAGTCCAGTTTCGGTTTGGAACATTCCGTTCCAGTACCTGTACCCGTGTGGACCTCCCGGTCCAGTCCAGTCCAGTCCAGTTCCGGTTTGGGACAATTCCGTTCCAGTACCTGTTTCCCGTGTGGACCACCCGGTCCAGTTCCAGTCCAGTCCAGTTCCGGTTTGGAACAGCCCGTTCCAGAACCTCCAGTCCAGCTCCGGCTTGGAGCAGCCCGCCCCGGGCTTCCAGGCGCAAGATCTCCTAATTCTGTGTGTGTGTTGCCTTTCCTGTACAGTGTTGGGACTACCCCAACACTTAATTTATTAAATACCATCTTTTGTGAAACTCTGTCTCCTGGTCGTTGCACTTGGGTTCGTCCCGTACACAGATACGTAACAGAACGAACTGGCCAAAAACATGGACCCAGCCGACCTGGAGCAGATTCGGCACGCCTTCTCCTGCCAAACTGCGGTCAGCGACCAACAGGGCCGTCGTCTGGACGACGTGTTGGAAGTACTGAGGGGCATCACGGAACAAGTTACTCAGCTGTCTCTTCACCAGCCGCTTCCGCGTATTCCAGTGGGCCCTACACCGCCCGCTCCGGACCCCCCGGCGGACCCTCCTGTGTCCGCTTCATTTCGGGAGCCTCGCGTTCAACATCCTGAGCTATTCCGCGGGGAATTGGGGAAATGTCGCGAATTTCTGATGAAATGCGACATTGTCTTCCGGATGCAGCCCTCCTCCTTCGCCTCCGACCCATGTAAGATCGCGTTCATCATGAGCAGCCTGGGAGGAGGTGCCCTGGAGTGGGCTACATCCATCTGGGATAGCCAAGCCGCGCTCTGCAACAACTTCGCTGCCTTCACCGCCGAGATGCGGCGCGTGTTTGACCACCCTACCTGTGGGCGAGATGCAACTCAGCGCCTACTTCAAGTCCGTCAGGGGGGTCGCAGCGTCGCAGAGATGGCCATCCAATTCCGTACCCTCGCCGCGGAGTCCGGATGGAACGACACCGCCCTTCAGGGGGCTTTCCGCCAGGCACTCAGCGAGGAGCTCAAAGACCAACTAGCCACCCGTGAGGAATCCACCTCCCTCAATAGCCTTATTAGCCTGGCCATAGCAGTCGACAACCGTCTTCGTATCCGGGCCCGTGAGCGTGGGGGGAATCCCGGTCACCTTCCTCAGATACGCTCTCACCCATCTGCTTCTGGATTCAGGGCGGCGTCTGGGGTCTCCGAAGAGGAGCCCATGCAACTGGGCAGAGTTGCGGTCAACTCTGCGGAGCACCAACGCCGTCAGCGATCCAGGTCTTGCTTCTACTGTGGCAAACCTGGCCATCAGATCGCCTCGTGTCCAATCCGCCCAAAAGAATAGGCTCGCCAGGTAAACTAGGCGTACTGACGAGCCCTATCATACCCTGCCATGCAGCCCAGAATCGCCTAGTCTTCAAGGCCACTCTCCTGTGGAGCGACAAGTCCTTAGTTTCGTCGGCTCTCATCGACTCTGGAGCCGACGCCAACTTTATGGACACCACCTTCGCCCAGAGGGCCGGCATACCCACGGAGCTTCTTCCATCACCCATTACTGCCTTCGCCTTAGACGGTCGGAGCTTGGGATTAGTGACCCACTCCACCGTGTCCTTACAGCTTGTCCTCTCTGGCAATCACCGGGAGAGCATTCAACTCCTCCTCATCAACTCCACACAGTCAACCATAGTTTTAGGTCAAACCTGGCTCCGTCTCCATAACCCACACATTGACTGGCAGGGCGGACGCATCCTGGCGTGGAGTGGCCACTGCCTGGCTAGCTGTCTCCGCTCCGCGCTTCCCCCTCCGGGGTCCAAGAATCCCAGCACCAACCTACCCGAACCCGATATGTCCACCGTTCCCAAACAGTATCACGACCTCAGTCGCACCTTCTCGAAAGCACGTGCTCTGTCCCTACCTCCTCATCGCCCGTACGACTGTTGTATCGATCTGCTGGCGGGAGCCAAACTTCCGTCCGGCCGTCTCTACAGTCTGTCGGGACCAGAGAAACTCGCCATGGAGGAATATATCCATGAGTCCCTCGCCTCGGGCATCATCCGTCCCTCCTCTTCTCCGGTTGGTGCTGGGTTCTTTTTCGTGGGGAAAAAGGACGGCTCACTACGGCCCTGCATCGACTACCGGGGACTCAATTCCATCACTATCCGCAACAAGTATCCTCTCCCCCTCATTAACACTGCTTTTGAACCCCTCTCGCAGGCCGTCATTTTTACTAAACTCGACCTCCGTAATGCGTACCACCTGGTGCGCATACGGGAGGGGGATGAGTGGAAGACTGCCTTCAATACCCCGTTGGGCCACTATGAGTACCTGGTGGTCCCTTTCGGCCTTACTAACGCCCCGGCAGTCTTCCAGGGCATGGTTAATGACGTCCTGCGAGACCTGTTGGGTAAGACTGTTTTCGTTTACATTGACGACATTTTAATTTTTTCCAAGTCCCCTCAGGAGCACATTCTCCATGTCCGGGAGGTTCTCCAGCGGCTCCTCGAGAACCAGCTCTTCGTGAAGGCGGAGAAATGCTCATTCCACGTCTCTTCAGTCCCGTTCCTCGGCTTTATTATCGAGGAGGGCAGTATCCGGGCGGATCCGGTCAAAGTCAAGGCGGTGACGGAATGGCCCCAACCCACCTCTCGTAAGCTGCTACAACAGTTCCTTGGTTTTGCTAATTTTTATCGTCGTTTTATCCGAAATTACAGTGTCATTGCTGCCCCCCTTACAAAACTTACCTCCACCACTTTTTCTTTCTGTTGGAATCCCGAAGCTCAGCGTGCTTTTGAGCAACTCAAAACGCGGTTTTCCTCAGCCCCTATCCTTTGCCACCCTGATCCCTCCCGTCAGTTTACGATCGAGGTGGACGCCTCCGACACCGGCGTGGGGGCCATTCTGTCCCAACGTGCCGCCTTAGACAACAAGCTCCATCCCTGTGCCTTTTTCTCCCGGAGGCTGTCCTCCGCTGAGCAGAATTATGATGTCGGGGATCGGGAACTTCTTGCCATTAAGCTGGCTCTTGAGGAGTGGCGCCACTGGCTGGAGGGGGCAGGTACCCCCTTTGTTGTTTTGACTGACCACCAAAATTTAATTTATTTAAGATCTGCCAAGAGGCTGAATGCCAGACAGGCTAGGTGGTCACTTTTCTTTGCCCGGTTTAATTTTTCTTTGTCCTATCGCCCCGGTTCCCGCAATATTAAGGCAGATGCCTTATCCCGTGTGTTTTCCCTTCCCTCCAGTCCTGCTGACCCCGAAACCATTCTCCCAGCGTCCTGTATGGTGGCTGCGGTCTCCTGGAGGATTGAGGAAATCGTGAGGTCCGCCCAGACCTCCCACCCTGACCCCCGTAATAACCCTAACCCTGCCCTGTTTGTTCCCGACTCCGTCCGCTCCCAGGTCCTTGAGTGGGTTCACGCCTCCTGCCTGGCGTGTCACCCAGGTGTTGCCAGGACGACCGCCCTCGTCAGGAGGAGCTTTTGGTGGCCCACCCTCAAGGAGGATACCCGTGCCTTTGTTCTGGCCTGCTCTGTATGCGCCAGGAGCAAGGCTTCCCACCAGCCTCCCTCTGGTCATCTCCTTCCCCTCCCTGTCCCGGGCCGTCCTTGGAGCCACATTGGGGTGGACTTCGTAACCGGTCTGCCGTTGTCAGATGGCAACTCTGTCATTTTGACAATTGTGGATCGGTTCTCCAAGGCGGCTCACTTTATTCCCCTCCCCAAGCTCCCGTCCGCCCTCGAAACGGCGGAGCTCCTGGTGGTACATGTGGTCAGGCTGCACGGGATCCCTTCCGATATCGTGTCGGATCGTGGGCCCCAATTCTCCTCCCAGGTCTGGAAGGCGTTCTGTGTAGCCCTGGGGGCCTCGGCCAGTCTTTCGTCTGGCTTCCATCCCCAGTCGAACGGCCAGGCAGAGAGGGCGAACCAGGACCTGGGGGCCGCCCTGCGGTGCGTCACGGCTCGCAACCCCGCCTCCTGGAGCCGTTTCCTTCCCTGGGTGGAGTACTCTCACAACTCCCTTAAGAGTACCTCCACCGGGTTATCCCCTTTCGAGTGTTCGTTAGGGTACCAACCCCCTCTCCTGTCGGTCCAGGAGGCCGAGGTAGCAGTCCCCTCTGTCAGGGCCCACATCCTCAAATGCAAGCGCATTTGGAGGCTTACACGCACCGCACTCCTACGTTCCAATTCCCGGTCCCAGCGTCTGGCGGACCTGCACAGGACCGCAGCCCCCAAATACAGGGCCGGTCAGCAGGTCTGGTTGTCCACGTCTAACATTTCCCTTCCCTCCTCCTCTAAAAAACTTCGGCCCCGGTTCATTGGTCCCTTCCCTGTTGTACGTCTTGTTAACCCTGTTTCTGTCAAGCTCTCCCTCCCTGCCTCCCTCAAAGTTTACCCCGTTTTTCATGTCTCCCAAGTCAAGCCTGTCGCCTCCAGCCCCCTCAGTGCCCCTACCCTCCCTCCTCCTCCTGTCCGGGTCATCAACAACGCCCCGGCCTATACGGTGGACCGCATCATTGACATCCGCCGTAAGGGTCGGGGCTTCCAATACCTCGTGGACTGGGAGGGGTATGGCCCTGAGGAGCGGTCATGGCTCCACAAGGGCCTCATCCTGGATCAAACTTTAATCCAGGATTTCCACAGTCGCTTCCCATTCAAGACCAGGCCGCCAGGTACGCCAGGTGGCGTACGTTGAGGGGGGGGTACTGTAATGTTCCGCTCCCTTCCTGTCCGTTTTCCGTGTTTTCCTGTTTTCCCTCCGTGTCATGTTGGATCCCTTTGTCCGTGTTTTCCCCTCTGCCGCGGACTAGGCATGTCCTTCCCTGTCTTGTTCGTCGGGTTGTTTTGGTTTACTTCCGCCTTTCACTCCCTCCCCCTCGTTGCATGCATTTTCTCACCTGGTGTCTTGTAATCACTCCCGGTTTATGTTCACACCTGTTTCGTATTTTGTCACATTAGTTAGCCCTATATAGTCTTTCGGCTGGCTGCCAGTCGGCGCCAGTTCGTTAACTATCATCACTTGGTGTAGTGCTTGACTCGTTAACTGGTCTCCCCGTGTAAACTATTCGCGTGTTTGTGGAATGTGTTTCCCGTACAGCGTATAGTCCCTTGCAAACTACAGTCTGGTAGTTTACCTCCCGCACAATTCCTGTCATTATTGTGTTTGCTAACTTGTTTCCCTTCTCCTCCATCCAACCCTGCTCCCTATCTCCCGTGGCAGTGTTTGTTTTCCCCGTGTTTGTTTGTGTGTGTTGCGGTACCTCCACCTCCAGCGCGTGTAGGCTCCGGGGTGATTCGCTACCTGGCTACCCTCCAGTTGTTCCTGTCCGACCGAGGAAACCACCCAGTTCTTCGGCGCCGGCTCCTGGAGCTCTGGAGACGGTCAGCTACCTCCGGACCTACCGCAGCTACGCCACACCACTCTGCCCTGCCGTGCTTCCGCAAAACCTCCCGACTTCCAAACCCTTCACCTCCGTGAGAACCTCCCGGTCTTTCCCGTGCCTTCCCTTGCACTAACCCTCCTCTGTTTTTGTTTTTCTATACCGGTGCAGTCAGCCCGGTCCAGTCCTGCCCTGCCGTAGTGAGTCGCTCCCCTGCCAGTTCCAGTCCAGTCCCGGCGTGAGTGTTACAGGCACTCGCTCAAGTCCAGTTCCGGTTTGGAACATTCCGTTCCAGTACCTGTACCCGTGTGGACCTCCCGGTCCAGTCCAGTCCAGTCCAGTTTCGGTTTGGAACATTCCGTTCCAGTACCTGTACCCGTGTGGACCTCCCGGTCCAGTCCAGTCCAGTCCAGTTCCGGTTTGGGACAATTCCGTTCCAGTACCTGTTTCCCGTGTGGACCACCCGGTCCAGTTCCAGTCCAGTCCAGTTCCGGTTTGGAACAGCCCGTTCCAGAACCTCCAGTCCAGCTCCGGCTTGGAGCAGCCCGCCCCGGGCTTCCAGGCGCAAGATCTCCTAATTCTGTGTGTGTGTTGCCTTTCCTGTACAGTGTTGGGACTACCCCAACACTTAATTTATTAAATACCATCTTTTGTGAAACTCTGTCTCCTGGTCGTTGCACTTGGGTTCGTCCCGTACACAGATACGTAACAGCCAGACTCATAAGAAAAGAGAGACAGTAGATACAAGTTATCTGTCTCAGTCTTTTCTTTTTTTTAAAGTTCAGATGTTAGACTCTGAGACTGCTGGCATTTATATTAGTTTTCTTTTCACAATCAAAATCATATAAGTGTGGAAATGACACATGCAAGATAGGTGGATCGCCTTCTGTTCTTGAATGCTGGATGAAGTTCAAATTGGTTGCCCAGAATATTTGTCCCAGGGTCTTGCTCAGTGTTTCTGATGGCTGAGATTAGGGTTTCTGGCACCATAATGACAGTAAGTAAATAACATTACACTGCAGGATTTGGGCAACTTCAGTTTCTCATTGTTGGTGAGAGATAGAGGCAGACAGAGCCTGGAGAATATCCGCATTTCTTAAGCAGTCAGGCTGGTTATCATCAGAATGCAATGAAGAATATCTACCCGATTGTGAATTCACATAAGTCTTTTTTTTAAAAAAGGTTCAGATGTTAGACTCTGAAACTGCTGGTATTTATATTAGTTTTCTTGTCACAATCAGAAATACATTTTTCAAATTAACCAATGGCACTTTTTTCAGTGTATTCACGTTTTTAATCCATTTGACAGAAGCTCTTTTCCAAAGTGACTGGCCAGCCTGTCAACAAAGAAAAATCAAAAAAATGTGTCCATAATTGACATGCGGCACCACGCCCCCCAATTCAACATGAAATCAACTCTCATAAGTTAAATTTTACTCTGATAGAGTATTTCTGATGTCATTTGGACTCAAACTATTTTTGCATTTACCCTGAGCATGTTACTCCCTCAGAGCTGATTTAACAGTCTGAACACTCTGCCGCGTTGCAGTAATTTCTTTGCCCGCCTTACCGTTTGCAGATAATTGAGTGTGGAGAGATATTACAGCCGCTCAAACTCAGCCAAGCATTGCGAGTCAGATGAAAATATGGGAACAGAGAGGAAAAAATGTGATTTTAATCATCAGTATAGCGACGATAAAGAAAACTAAAGTTTTAATGGCGTTTTATTCTACAATAAATTACACATGAAATTACATTTGAGGAATCTTGAAACTTGAAACATAGTTGTGCCGTAAAACAGTGCTAAAAGTTGCCCTAAAAGTGTGAAACTTGCTACAAGTGTAAAAACCGCACAATCCGAAAATAGAAACCTGTAATTGTATTCGCTGAACTGACACGCCCTTATAGAAAGGTTTCACTTCGGTAGAGAAGTCTTGCATTTACAGTGAATGATTCAGCAGACGCTCATATCTAGAGAGACGTGCTAATGTGGCTAGAAAAAGGTCATGTGACTAGCGAAGGCGATACGGCGTCATCAATGTCACGACCGCTAACAGTACCCATTACATCAACCCACAATATAATGCTAAGTGCCATGGTAGTGACCGCTAACAGTACCCATTACATCAACCGACAATATAATGCTAAGTGCCATGGTAGTGACCGCTAACAGTACCCATTACATCAACCCACAATATAATGCTAAGTGCCATGCTAGGTGCAAGGGATCCATGGTACTGTAACAGTAAGCGAATTCGAGGGTACACAGTGTCACAGGGAAAATACACCTTAATTCAATGTTATTGCATTGATCCTATTTCTTGTTCTACAATGGGGTTGTCGATAGATATCCGATTTCCCATTGATCCTGCATGTGAAGCAGGATCACTGAGTAAAACCCAAAACAGCTCTTTAATTCAGTCCATGTTCCAGATTTGGCAGGGTTCTGGGTTTTATTCGGCTAACTCAGTAATCCTGCTTTATTATATGTTTCATTGAGAGTGGGTGTGGCTTATTCATCCTACAATAAAAGCTCTCAGCTTTTGATAAGGTGGGCCCATGTAAACGTGTGTGACTGTAGCAGGGTTTTCACAACTGCCATTTTCTAGCCAGGGCTCGTTCACCCCCAGATCATTGGTAGAGTCCGTTTCCCATGGCGATGGCCTTAAAACACACCCTGTCTTCCGGCCTTGGTCCGGGGGATCTTTCCAGAAGAAGCCGATCAATAAGCCTGGCTTGAGGACCAGAGAAGGAAAGGAATGATTCACAGGCTCGGCGCAGTGTAAAGGCGCGATTAAAATATCGCATAGCTCTGATGTTCAGTTATTAAACGGAAGTAGGCCTGTGGGTCACTGTTTGAAGCCTCCGAGTTTACCTCAGGTCTTCCTGATGTGGTTGTAACAGCTGAGAGGGTTGTTAAATGTGCTTTTAGCATTTTTTAAAATATTTATTTCTGTGTTCAAACATAGTGCTGTCCGTTTGAGATTTATGAGAAGCTGAAGTATAAAATGATCAAACATTTGCCGCTGGATGAAAAGCTGCGTTTACGCGGCAGACACAACAGTGCACAAATCCCAAAACAGCAACTGTATCTGGCCATTCGCAGAAGCATGCCGCCATCAAAAACAGACCTAATCTCGTGCACAGAGGGTGTTCTTGTCCAGGAACTTACCATAAATTACCACACATGGCCACCCCTTCTACTAATTGGTAATATCCGAGTCCAGAAAACGTAGACGTAGCCCGGGACTGTGCGGAAGTTTCTGAAAATATATGTACTGACGCGGAAAACCATCCGCTTACAATCGACACACAGCAATCTTCACTGAAATTTGGCAGTTGGGATTTATTCCGTATACTCCTCTCTTCATAGAGTGCACAATCATTGAGATTCATATTAACCATAGAATATGTACCCATATAATAAACTGCTTCTGAAGATCCCCAGCCAGAAGACATCGCCCACTAGTGGCCCACCACTGGTACGGCTGTAAGTCTGCCAGCATTTTGTAAATCGGCACTGCGGCGGTCCGCCGACAGGCAGCCGGGGGAAAGGAGTCAAGAGGAGGATCAGCTGTTAAAACGCTGCTGAATATTTGGTGAATATTTTGTGTGGGACCCCTGACTGCACAGAAGGAGGAATGAGTGATCTGAACGGTCTGTCATCTTCCATCTGTGTGAAGCGCATTCTGTATGCCCTGATGGTAGGTATGTGTGTGTGTGCGTGTGCGTGTGTGTGTGTGCGCGTGTGCGTGCATGCGTGTGTGTGTGTGTGTACACAGAAACTGCAGAAATACACTCGAGGGACTGGATTCTCTCAAAGCAATAAGCGAATGTGATCTTATTACAATACTATCACAAGTACTGCTATGTGTCATTTACAATGAGGGGCATGAAACAGCACGGAGATGGCTTCTGTAAAATACGTACAGAAATTATCTACTGTCTTCCTGTTTTTAAAAATGGGAAGTTCCCAGCAGAAGAGTAACGTTGATCATTGTTAATGCAGCCAGTTGCAGACATGAGACTGGACCCAAACGCATGACTCAGAAACAGGTTTCACAAAATTAAGCTCGCGAAAAGCGTTTAACGGCAAGCAAACGACAATTACGGGCGAGTAGGCAGGATCCAGGGAAGGACAGGGCAGAGGGGCTGAGCGGGAGCGGGCAGCGAAGGGGGTGCAGGACGGTGACTGAGTCCTGGGTTGGGCAGAACAGCGGGCTGAACGGGAGCGGGAAGCAGGGGGATGAAGAGTGGAGTGGCTGGAACAGCAGGCTGGAGGGTAAACTAGAAGGGCAGATTACAGGGTTAACACACGCAAGACTGACAGGATAAAACTTAAGCACGAGCTAGACAAACGAAGCAAACACGGCGACAAGGCTAACGAACTGGCAACAAGACAACAAACACACGGGAAATATATAGAGAGGGGGAAATGAGTCAATGAATGAATGCAGCGTGAGAATGCGAGTGAACAGTAATTAAGCAGGGCTGAGGCGTGTGGAACGCAGACGGGGAATGAGAGCGACTGGCTGAGGGATAATAAGAGAGTGAATGAGTGACTGCAGCGTGAGAATGTATGTGGAAATTAATGAGCTAATTGGGTGTGAGTGTGGAATGCGAGCGGGGAAGGTCAGTGATTGGCTGAGGGAAAATTAGAGGGGAAACGGGGAAAACAAGGAGGATAACCACGCCCAGCCTGCACAACACGGAAGACAGACAAGGAAACGTAGCAGCGTGACATGAAATGAGAGGCAATGGGAAAACACGGAGAACAATAGGGAACTGGACTGGGGTAATGGGAATACACGGAGAACAATAGGGAACTGGACTGGGGTAATGGGAATACACGGAGAACAATAGGGAACTGGACTGGGGTAATGGGAATACACGGAGAACAATAGGGAACTGGACTGGGGTAATGGGAAAACACGGAGAACAATAGGGAACTGGACTGGGGTAATGGGAAAACACGGAGAACAATAGGGAACTGGACTGGGAGGAGGCGGAGGGTGTTACACATGGCCTGTTTTATAAGTTAGAAGGATTTACATAATACAGTATAAGCATGGATATCAGCCAACAGCAAATAGGAGTTGAGTTTTGCGTATGGGCTAAATATACCTAAAAAATGAGAAGAAATGGGTCTATATAACTACGGCTATATACGTAAAAACCCCCTGAATAGCCTAGCCTAATTTAACACTAAAATATGTACATAAAAATCTAATGAAAAAAAGTACCAGGAATAATGATACTTGGCATGTATTTTTTTAAGCTCAAGCCCTTGGAGAGGTGATTTTTATTACAATGCAGGCAGACATTCCTCAAGTCCGCCACAAGCTCATTTCCATAAAGCCAAACACAACAACAGCAATTACTGGTTTCATATCATTCTAAGCTCAGGGCCTGAGGCGTGCCAGGTGCATAATTGGCCTCGTTTCGAAGTGAGGCCTTCTTGCAGAGGTTTAGGGTAAGCGAGCGCTCGCCGTTCGTACTCACCGGATTGCCATTCAGCCCTGCCGCACACCGGTACTTCCAAACTAAAAGGATTTGCGCTGGTCAGATGAATGGGGGAGTCCATATTAATGACCCGCATTAACCCGAGGCAGTGAGCTCCTTCACCTCCACACACACTGAGAATAACGGCTGTGAAAGCAACTGTAATCGGGCCGATCACTCGGTTTTTAAAAGTAGTTTCATTCAAAGAAAAGCAAATTTACTAGTGAATGTGAGTCAAGCTGCAGCGCTAGTAGATTATGAATAAATGGATTTTAATGCTATATGCTATATATCATATATATAACAGTAGTCCTCTGACATTATGACCATTTCTAGGTAATGTTTCGGATTCTGAGGGGCTTCCCTTAACCCTCATATTGTGATGCCTTTTATGTTTGGGGTCAAATTGACCCCAAAAGTTTAAACTCACAACACCATTGTAATCGACAAATTTAGACACTTCTAGCCACCTTATGTATTTCTCCCAATTAACTCGCCTTTTATCCCCGAATATTAAAAATCTGTGATGAAACACCTCATTTTAGAGCCTGAGGTAAGTGAAAATTTAACCTGTATGGGAAAGTGCTACCAGAATAAAAAAAATATTAAAAATGGTGTATATTTTATTACATTTACATTTATACAGCCACTCTGCAAAGTTGATACGGGACTTTTGAAAACATAACATGATGTGTATTGCATGTTTACTTTATGAAAAAGCATATAGTGTCAAGATGAAAAAATAAGGTTAACTGGTTTCTAAGAGACGTCAAACACTGAATCGGGTCAGATTGACCCCAAACTTAAGTTAAAATGGAGGTGGGAACACCACAAAGATTTTTTTCTCTCTTCTTTGCTGAATCAATATACCCACTGTTTGAAAATCTTAAAATAACAATCACAACACAAGTGATGTGTAGCCAGTCAAGAAAATAACATTTTTAAACAATATGGCAGAATCAATGCGAGTTAACTCAACCAAATACTCGAATATCACAACTGGAAATTGCAACAGATTGCAAAAACCCAAAAAACAACATGACCGGTGTGGGTGAAGAGTAGTGTTGTGTTGTGGAACTGTAAATATATATAAATGGATATTTGCTCTCGTTTCATATATAGTTCTCTTTTGAATAAGGCTTTGAAGGTCATGTAAGAAAAGTTTAAAAAATACAATTATAATTTTATTACATACACTAATGAAGTTCGGGCCAAGGACCTTGACAAAGGGTGCGGTGACACTTAGACCTGCAAATGATACAGTTAGTATGAAATTTCCCATCTAATATCCGCAAATATAAATAGATAATGAGTCAGTTAAATCATTTTCTGTTGCCAGTGGTGTCTTCTAAATGAGTGTGCACGATAACGTTCTCATTAAACTTTATCTCCTTTATTGAGGTGAACCATACTTTTGTTTTATACCACACTGCCTTCTAACCATGAAGGCAACTTTGTAATTGTGTATGTGTGTGTGTGTGTGTGTGTGTGTGTGTGTGTGTGCGGTCTAAGGTATCCCTGAACTTTAAATTATTTGGAGTGTTTTATTGACAGAGATCTCAAATAAATAATTAAAATGTGTGTGTGTGCATGTGTGTGTGTGTGTGTGTGTATGTGCACACGAGAGAGGGAGAGGTATTCCTAGGTTTCAGGTGAAAATGTTAATTCAAATATGGATTTTAAGGACCTTGTAGGCCTACTTCAAACAACAAATTGTGTAAAATCTCCTTTTTTCCCCAAACAGAGGATTTTGGATTATTATACTCACTCTAAAGAAAAACTAAATCCTGTGTCCCTGGCTGAAGAGTCAGGTTTTAGTGTTACTGGAGGAAGTTTGGAATGCACTTTATACATCTCACGTATTGTACTATCAAAGTAACGGCACCCATGCCATTATAAAAACACCTGGACGTCTACGAACATGATTATGAATGATGTTTCTAAAACGGCCACAGGTGTCTGAGCCGCGTCGGAGATGGATTTTTTTCGGGCATGAGTGAGACCGGGCGTGCTCTCTTGCTTTCTTTGTTCAGAGAAACCAACACGCTAATCCATTAATCTGCTTCCCTAATAGCCATAATTAACACCAACGTGTCTAGATACCGCACACGCAAATGTGCCATCTCTGCAGGCTGGGTCAGCGCATATGATTATTAATAATGGACTTAGCACATCGTTCTTCTGTGACCTTTGCATATTCTTGACATAGCGCCGCAGTTCATGAATCTTTAAGAGCAGATGAGGCAGTTTCAGTCTGGGCCACGCAACACAACGACACTAATTCAAAGTCAAAGAATGGCTGCAAGGTCATAGTACCAAGGGGCAGTGGTGAAAACAGTCAAGCGGTGAAATGCACGAAGCTTTTCTTTGAGGTTTGTTCTCGTTTTGTTGAGGGGAAGAAAAAAAAGCCGTCACACACCTATGAAAAGGGGTTTTCTAACTTGTACGAGCCCTGTGATCAGTTAGCTCATATACGTATAGAAGGAATGAGGTCACCCATATTCTGTGGTGTGGCAGGTGGAGATTAATTAATGTCATATCAGGTCCTGCCCAGGAGGGGGAGCACTACTAGTGGGAGAGAGGTCATGAGTCACTGGCACATCGCCAATAAGTGCTCTAAGCAAAGAAATGCCTGTTCCATAAAACTGTAGGATGTGGACAGGAAAAACACTATTTTAAAAAAGAAAAGGTTTTGGCAAGCTCGCTCACAATGTGCCTGTTGATATAACCTTTTCAAAAATTAAATAAAGAAAGAAAGGCAATTTTTAGCTTTTTGTTGTTTTTTTTTATTGAAAGTCTAAAGAATTCACTCTTATTTCCAAGACCAGCTGAGTGCTTTAAGAGTTATCCTTCTGCCCACATAACCTTGTTACTGTATGGTCACAGCTGGGCAGTTTGTCACAAAAAAACAAGTTGTGCTCCACTCCAGAGTGGAAAAGAAAGCATCCCCTGCATGACTGCCTCGCCCGTATCAGGACAAAGGAGAAATCGAATAGAAGAAACTGCACATAAGGCCGAATGTGGCCTTGCAGGAAAGCCATTCCCTATGAGACTGGCTGGAATCAGTCTGTGTAATGCGAGCCCTTGTTGCAAATGTTCAGTCTTTCTGCTTCTCCTCTATCCGTGACATATTAATTCACAGTTAAATTAAACTAATAAATGAATGTGTTATTTTTAAGTATATATAGCTCACAATAAATGCAGAGGGCAAACTGACTTGATAAAAATATGCACAGCATTGCAGCTAATGGCATGAATCATTTAGGTTAGCCAGATGAGGCTGCCGTGAAGCCTCATCGCCAATTTGAACTATCTGTTTGTAATGATCTTTCCCCACCTAACCTGCCTTAGCACCCCCTACCATGTTTCTAACCCCCATTCCTCTGTGCTCCATGCCTCGCTCCAGGAGGCCCAACCACCGCAGACGCTGTCCGGCTAACCTGGTCTGCCCACCGCTGTCCTCTCATAAGGAACTCTCAGGAACTCATAAGGAACTCGCCCGGCTTGTGTTCAACCTCCCAAAATTTTCCCATGTAAGCCCCCCTGCTGAGGTCACTCCACTGGCTGCCAGTTGCAGCCAGGATCAGGTTCAAAGTTCTGACCCTGGCCTACACTGCAGCCAATAGGACATGGCCCGCCTACCTGCAGGACTTAATCCAGAACTATGTTCCTGCTCGACCACTTCGCTCTTCTACAGCAGGGCGACTGGCACTTCCCCCCCTCCGTGTCAAAGGCTCTCGCTCGTCCCGACTGCGGAGTTTTTCCACCTTAGCTCCTCAGTGGTGGAATGAACTTCCCATTCCCCTACGTTCTACTCCAACCCTGCCTGCATTCCGTCGAGGCCTGAAGACACACCTCTTCAGACTCCACCTTGACTGATATTCTAACCTAGGAATATCAGTTCCATGTGTTTACTAGTTCCCTGTGTTTTCCTGTCTGTTTATTATAGTTTTTAATAGTATCTAGAATAGAAGTGTAGTATTGCTGATTTACCCACAGCTTACTGTGAACTACAGTCAATGTTCATTACTAGGGACAGCTGCTACATTATGGGAAGGATGTGCTTTGTCTTGTCTGTTCTGTAGTGATCTTGATGATGTCTCTGTACGCACTTACTGTACGTCGCTTTGGATAAAAGCGTCTGCTAAATGAATGTAATGTAATGTAATGTAAGATGAACTTAGAATGTATTTATGTTTCCACCACTTACATAAATGCATGAATACAAGTTTGGGTTATTGATAACAGGGTTCTGATTTAAGAATTTAGAAAAATTCAAGCATAAATTGTACAGACATTTTAATTTACATCGGAATACGTGAGTGAAACCCCCATTCCTCTTTCTGTGTCCGCTGCACAAACAAGAGTGAAAGAGGCAGCTTTATTGTAGCAGGTATTGAAACTCAATAGTTAATCAAACATTAATTGAACTACTGAGTTATTACAGTGATGGATGCCAGGCTGCTGTTGGGCTTACAGAATCGTATTATGGGGATCTGGAAGGCCATTGGCTACTCTGAAGGTTAGTGTTCTAAACGTTTTTTTAATTACATGTCCCATAGAAAATGATGGCGGCTGATATGAGGCAGAGCTGCTTGTATAAACGACTTTAGCGGGATTTCATCAGGCCTTGAGCTAACGCGCGCGGAAGCTAAGCGTCATTGTTAATGCGTTTTTCAGAGCAGAGCAATTAGGGCGGGGCTTAGCGGTAGCACCTGCTAAAGTCAATTGAGCCACACCAGAGACGCCCAGAACCGCTTTTAATATCCGCACCGTTTGGATAGCCAGCTATCTTAGCTTGTCATAGAATTAATCACGGTCAACAAGATTAGTTTGCATTCCGGTGTCGGTGGATTTTTACCACAGAATTAATTAATTTTTGGATCTTGACACCGACCCAAGCTCCCCCCAGTCTACCGAACCCCCAAAGTTATTATAGCTTGTACATTAAAACGTCTGGTGAGGGCAGAGTTGCCACAGAGCATTTGGGGGCCCTAAGCAAATGTTAGGGCCCCCCCCCCCCCCCCAAATTGATTGCTGAGGGGGTAGGGGGGGGGGGGGGGGGTTGTGTTCGCGGATGGAGGAGGGGGGAGGGCATGGTAGCAGTGGTTATAAGCCAAAAAGGGGCCCTCTTCTGGGAGGGGCGGGCCCTCTCGTCTCATAGGAGGTGGGGCCGGCATTGGATGACGGGGGAAAAACCTCTCCGTTTCCGTGAAGCTGACCTTTTGAAAATATCACCGATTAAATCTTTAATTATTGATGGAGGCCAGTGCTGTTGGTGGAGGTGTCACACTTGACCTTTTAACGCAAAAGGCAGCGTGGGAGGAGGGGAGGTGCGGCTTGCAGCAGGGAGATTGTTTGCTTCCAAATTAAATTTCACTGAAAATTAAAAACAAAATGGCAGGTTTAATGTGAATACGGGAAAATGTGGTCAGACGTGACCAATGAAACCAGCTGATGACTCTTAGAGCTTGAATACCTGCTGGAGAATACTACGAACCAGGATTACTGAGTTAACTGGATAACTGCACTAGAACAGCTCTTTTTACTGCAGTGCATGTTCCTGATTTACTCAGTACAGTTATCCAGCTAACTCAGTAGTATACCCTTAAGTAGCTACTGAGTTATCCAGCGAACTCAGTAATCCTGCTTCTCTTATTCAGTGCAGTTATCCAGCTAACCCAGTAATCCTGCTTCTCTTATTCAGTGCAGTTATCCAGCTAACTCAGTAATCCTGCTTCTCTTATTCAGTGCAGTTATCTAGCTAACTCAGTAATCTTGCTTCTCTTACTCAGTGCAGTTATCCAGCTAACTCAGTAGTCTTGCTTCTCTTACTCAGTGCAGTTATCCAGCTCAGTAGCTTCATAGTATACCCCCCTGAGTAGCAAAAATCTGCAGGTACGGTGGCTGAGAAGGTGATTGTGTGCAGCCTTTATACTGTGGCCAATCACATAATGTTGCGTTGCATTGCAGCTAGCCAAGGATTGTCCTAACTGCTCTGCTAAGGGTGAATTAATCTATAGTGTAGTGGTTAACGCAACAACAACTGAATCCCAAACTGAGCCCTCGTGGACTCCTGGACTGTGGACTTGAAGACTTTAATGGCATATTAAGGGCAGGTAAGTCCGCATTGATGCGGATTTGCAAAAAGTGTGGGTAGAGGGTGCGAAAAGTCTGCATAAGAGCACCTGTCAAACACCCAGTTTTCACAGTGGGGCAGCCCTAAGCACACACAGACTTAACGAGAGGCGCCATTGAGTCCACGAGTCCAGAGAATAGGATTCAGCCAACCTCTCCCCTGGGAGCCCCTGTTTAAGCCCAGCCAGAACCCTGCCGTTACACTGGTGGAAGGGGGAGTGTGTAAGGTTCGGAGAACCAAATGTGACCGATAAGGATTTCTAAAAGCGTATCTAGAAAAATATGCCACAAAACGCGGAAGTATCCACACCAGGGGAAAAGGTGAACATTGGATCGGGAGCAAAACTTCCCTAGCACAAGGCAAAACAAAGGAACCTCAAAAACTGAGGCGTATCTCGATAAACAACGAGAATAAATAACAAAAGAACCTCACACTCTCAAACGAGGAGCGATAACAGGAGGTCAGAGGAAAACAAAAGAAACACCCTGTATAAACGGGTGAGACAATGAAAATGAAACTAGAACCTGTTACCTACAGCTCTAGGTGAAAATGAGTTGAACAAAAAGGTATCTGGTAGAGGACAATAAAGGATAAAGAGAGAAAGGAAAGAAAAAGACTAAAATAAATCTTTCTCCTAACTCTAACCGGACTTGCTGCATTTCTTATTCGTACGAACCAGAAATGCAGTAACCAAATTTCCTATACCTTACCGACTTTGTTGTGAACATAGCAAAGACAATATCGAAGTGCGGAAATGTGGAAGTCCTGAGGTATTTATAGCTGGCAGGAAACGCAAAACAGATGTAGGGAATAATTATCAGGCAAGATACGAATACCGGAATGGAGGCGGAAAAATCAGATAGAGCGTCCCAACGACGCCAAAAGGAAACCCGAACGCAGAAACAGCAGAGGCTGCTAGAAACCATGACAACTGGTATCTGCACTGAAGGCGGAGCCTCGATAGACAGGGCGGAGCTTCACAAGGTGTGAGTGGCGGTCGAGCGCGAGGACACGCTCTGGGGAAGTCGGGGAGTAGTGTAGCATTGCAGTCCAGCCAAGAGGAGTGAAAATCTAACAGGACGGTAGATCTCCTGGAACAGCGTTGGGCAGCTCTGCTCTATATAAAGGTTGAATTGAATTGAACTGAATGGACAAAATGTTCAAAGCATAGCAGAATATTCTACCTTTTGAAAAAGCCCGGTGAAATATCGGTTTAATACATTGATGCTGTTACCCTTTCTAAATGAGCTCTTAGCTCTGCTTTGTAATCACAATATAATCACACTGGCCCTAGAAAGAGCTGGGTTGTTACAGTGGTAAAAATGTTTCCTCTTTTAATGCATCATTAAATAAAAAAAATGTAAAAACACAATTATTGGACACCCAATCGCTGCATGTAATTAGTTATTAAAGTGCTGCAATATCTTCATAATGTAATTCTGTGTATGTTTGGCTTATTCCATTTCCGTATAACATGCATAGTCTAATCCCAAAACAATAACTCTGCCAGACAGGAGAGGTTACCTGCTGCTGGAAAGGGCCTGTGTGTGTGTGTGTGTGTGTGTGTGTGTGTTCGTGCATGCCTGTCTATGTGTGTCTGTGTTTGTATGGGTGTGTTTGTGTGTGTGTGTGTGTGTGTGTGTGTGTGTTTCTGTGAGTGTTGTGTGTGTGAGTGAATCTCCTCTTCCAAGCTCTCATCCCTCTCTCGGCAGTGGCAGCTACTAATACCCGCGACTCTCAGAATAAAACCGCCGTGGCTCCGTAGCAGAGCCTCCATGGGCAGCCGCGCGCGGGAGGGCCCTGACCTTGAGGAACGCCAGATGGAGCTCTCTCTTCCTCCTGTCCACTCCGATAGCGGCGGCTGAGATAACACACAACGCGCAACAGGACCGTCCTAAAAGACCCAATTAAGGGGACTAAAAATAAGCCATTTTCAGGGTCGCAGGAGGAAATTGAATAATGTGGCCTGTTCTTTTCCGTCTGCGTGGGACATAAAACAGGCATCTGCCCACTGCGTTGCTGTCCTTACTGGATCCAACAACATTTCATTATATACTGCATATATAGCGTTTTTTATTGATTTATTTTTTTAAATCAAACGCAGCCGAATTTGGGGCGGCACGGTGGTGCAGTGGTTAGCACTGTCGCCTCACAGCAAGACGGTACTGAGTTTGAATCCCGGCCGAGGGCCTTTCTGTGTGGAGTTTGCATGTTCTCCCCATGTTCGTGTGGGATTCCTCCAGGAACTCTGGTTTCCTCCCACGGTCCAAAGACATGTAGGTTAGGCAAATTGGAGTCTCTAAATTGCCTATAGGTGTGAGTGAAAGGTGTGTGTGCCCTGCGATGGATTGGCGACCTGTCCAGGGTGTATTCTTGCCTCTCTCCCAATGCATGCTGGGATAGGCTCCAGCCCCCCCGTGACCCTGACCAAGAATGAGCAGGCTAGATAATGGATGGAAGGACAACAGAATTAAACAAACTGAGTTTGTATGAATCAAATAAGGAGCACATGTACTTGTTTAGTGTTAAACTATACTTAACATTTCACATTTATTTATTTGATTTTAACTGAGTATTCCAGTACAATTTCCAATCTGTGGAGCATTTGCATTCCACCTACAAGTAAGAAAAACAAATCTATGTCATATAAATGTATGATAAGCATTATGAAATGGAATGTTATAAATCGGACAAAATTGTACACGTCTTGAACGAGTGGAAGGGTGGTTGGGGGTTGTTTAACTTGGTAGAGGTCGCCTAGGAATTTCTGGGAGAAGTTCTCACTCCTGAAAAATTCATGCCCAATATCCTTTGGGGGGAAGAGGAGAAGACCGAACCTTTTTTTTTTTTTTCTTTTTCTTTTATTCATAGTATGTCATTAACATAATGGAATGACTTCCCAATCAGCTACAACATGAAAGGCTGGTTATTTCATCACCATCATTATACATAAACAAACAAATAAATAAAATTGCCTGGGGAGCTGTGTCCCCATTGATATGCAAATGATCTCTCCAAATTTACATTCAATGCCACAAAGGGGGGGGGGGGGGGGGGGGGGGGGGTACGTTAGGGTAAGTAAACTTCTGAATTAATACAAAGACCGCAAACTCTTCCAAAATTAAGTGTGACATGAGAAGTGTCTCTCACAGGCCACTGATCAACAGAAAAATAGGCTGCCATCGCACCTTCAACGGTTTCTTTAGAAACCTGATCTTAAACCTCCCCATATCTGTTTTGCAACTGTTTTAAACCGATTTCTGCTTTATTTTATTTATTTATTTACAATCTTATGGGCCTATTTTTGGTTTGTTTTAATTGTGTTTTGTTTTTTACTCTATTGTGTAATCTCAGTATCATTGCAAACGAGGGCCCACCCTCAACGATATTCTCCGAGAATTAAATAAAGGTTGATGAAAATGGAAGCAGGACCATGAGCGATCATTTTTTTAAAATCCCGGGAATCCTGCTGAAAACTCTGAAAAAGGTTCCCTGGCAACGTTCATACTTAAATTGCAATTAATTCAGGACATCTATGTCGTAAGTAAAATTAGCACAAAGGGGAAGATTGAAGCTGTAGTGAAAGTGGGGGGTCAGGTGTCAGATCTCGGGGCTCATCTACATGGAGACTGAAGTCACGGCTCGCCGGGTCCGTCAACCTGCAAGCCGAAACGCTTACGGGTTCTGTGCATAAAAGCAGCGTTTACGGGGCGGACACTATGGGGCACAAATCCCAGAACGGACCATATCTGACCATTTGTGGATATCTGCAATTGGAAACGGTCATTAATCTTGTGTTCTTTGTCCAGAAAATTACGTCTTCTCCTAATCAGGAATATCCGAGTCCAGGGGCCACATGTATGAAACTCTGAGTAAAAGAATGCGTAAAAAGAACGCTCAGGGTGAAAGTCGATCACGGTGTCGCCATATCACACGGACTCCAAACATTGCGTACGTATGGTGTCCATCGTGTGCAGAGGTACGCAGATTCTCACAGCACGTGTTATTTTATACATCTGAATTTCTGCGTGGAAACTCGCTTACGCGGCTTTCTGAGGGCATTTTTCTGCTCAGCGCTGTCTATACATGTGGCCCCAGGGAATCCCCGATGAGGAGATGTGGCCCGGGAGTATGCAGAAGTTTCTGTAATACGTGGTGGACAAGGGAAACTACTGCTCACGACTGACACACGGAAAATTTCACTGAAATTTAACAGGCGGATATATTCCAGAAACTGCAGTTGTGCGGGTTCTTTCTTTGAGCAAACGGAGCTAGCCTCTGTCACATACCTCCTGCCCGTACACCTGTGTACCCCGACCCTTACCACACCAGAGCAGAGAGATGTGTCAAATTTTGGGGTGCTACCTGAAGCTAAGCGGTACTAATCAGTCACGCCATTACTCTGGAATACGGAATGGACCCATCGCCATAGGAAACAAGACTCTCCCCATTGCTCCTGTGCACTGAAACAGCTATGAACCACAAAATGAATGTCGATTTTGATAAAAAGCAGCCCAGGTATCTGATGAGCCCGGAGATGTGTGCGGTGATATCAAGAGAGAGAGAGAGGAGAGAGAGAGAGAAAGGATATCTGGAGACGCTCTCATTAAAGCGTGCGTCCTTCCTTCCATCTGAAATGTCAGCTTTGAGATGTTCCAAGATTAAAGGCACTACTTTAGAGTGGGATAAGAAAAATAATCACATAAAAGAAGTGCATTGCGGAAGCTTTCACTGGTGACCCAGTTTTGAGAGAGAGCAGCGTCTCCAGCCCAGAAAAGTAACGATGAAACAAACAAGGTGCGTTGCACTTACTTACGAATAAGGGCCTGATTTACTAAGACCTTTACCATGTGCGAAACCTTTTTGCACACGCAATAATAACACAGGGTTAGTGCAAGAGCAGCACGATGGTGCTGTGGTTAGCACTGTTGCCTGGCAGCAAGAAGGTTCTGAGTTTGTGGGGAGTTTGCATATCTCCCCGTGTCCACGTGGGTTTCCTCCCACAGTCCAAAGACATGCAGAGAGAGAGAGAGAGAGGAGAGAGAGAGAGAGAGAGAGAGAGAGAGAGAGAGAGAGAGAGAGAGAGAGAATTGAATTGAATTGAGAGAGAGAGAGAGAGAATTGAATTGAATTGAATTGAATTGAGAGAGAGAGAGAGAGGAGAGAGAGAGAGAGACCTTTATCCAGCGAGACTTACACATCTTATAAGTATTTATTTATTTATCCATTTATACAGCTGGATATATACTGTAGCAATTCAGATTAAGTATCTTGCTCAAGGGTACAACAGCAGTGTCCTACCTGGGAATCAAACCAGCAACCTTGTGGTTACAAGCCCAGTTCCTGGCACATTATAATGCCATCCCAATAAACCCAATCATTCATTTTTATACCAATTATTATGATTGCAGTTCATGATTTAAGAGGGTTTCTGCTGGTTTCTGCTCAGTTTCAACCTATTAAGCAGGTTTCTATATGGCTCTTTCCTCCCTTGGGTCATTCTCACCTGGAGAACTTCTCATTCTCAATTCGGGTAGGTTGGTAACACGAGGGTCCCAACGCTTCCTCGTACAAAACCGCCAGCCGTTGTGTCTCACCGTCCAAGTCTTTTAGATTCTTTATTTTGTGTTTGTCCTATTCTTTGCTTGTACTTCCAGCATCCTTTCTCCTTGTTCCATGTCTGTCTATGGTGATATTTTAATAAAAACTATTTTGTAACCGTTCTCTCTGTTTGTGTTTGAAATTCTTGGTTGCTGCCCTTCGAGCCGGGGCCTGGGTAATAAATCCCTCTGCTGCCACCACTTTTTTTACGACTGTCGGTATATTCGAGACAAAAGGGAGACAACACAACAAGGTATAGTTTTAAAGACCCATAAGCTAGTAGGGCTTTCACACAGATTACAGATATGAAGCAATTCCTGTACTTTAACTACATAGACCGATAAAACACAGCAGATCCACATGCCGATGTGTCAAACTGATAAGTGCAATAAGTTATTTTGGATACAAGTGAAATTCATAAGCCATTCATTTGTACTTCAGGGACATGTATAAATTACATCATCATGAGAGAGAATGCCTTATGCATTCACTCAGCATCAGCTTCTGAGAGGAAAACAGACCCATCCTTTAAAATCACAATTTAAACAAGAGAAATTTCAGCTAATAATACGTTATTTATGGAATCGCTCATGCTGATAATATAATAATTTCTTCATCCGTTCATTTTGTTTTGTTTCATTTCTCACATATTTTTGAGAGCAAGAATTAAAGGACGGAAACCGTGCCTCCATCAAATCATGGCTTTCTCCATCCATATTCAAAAGCCTGATGAAAAATAAGCTGCTTATATTATTACACCAATTATTGCGCATATTCAACTAAAGCCGACAGTGCCTGTGAAACGGCATGTGCATATTTAAATTATGAAGAATATATCAAATGTATTGTTCACGTTAACATGCAGTAAGTTATGAAATAGTGTGAAAAAGATTTTGTGGTAATGTTAACTCGAAATAATTTTGGTCTGAAAAGGTGAAAACCTACAGGATGGTATATCTCCAAAAACAAGGTTGGAGACCACTGAAATAGCAGCATAAACCATGCAAAACATTTTTATATCTTCTCGTCTGTGTGTACTCTCTGTCTGTCTGTCTGTCTGTCTCTGTCTCTTTCCCTCTAACCCCCACGTAGGAGCTACAATATTGTACTGCTGAGTGAAAGAGAAGTGAGATGTAGTTTAGGGCTTCAGAGTTCAGAACGAATCAAGTCGACTGGAACTGCACTGAAAACGGGCGCCTTTGCCACCCGCACGCTATCGTTCCACCAATCAGAAACACATTCAGTCCGAACAAGGAAGGTTCTACAGGGACATTTGCCACGGGGAGAGGCTACAAAGACATTATAACCTGAGGAAGTCGAAATGTCAGTGAAGAGTAGGCTAGACTAACTTCATTTACAGACACAAATCCCCTCTCCCAGTCCCCTGACGATCCCGCCGGATCTTTGGAAGAGTGAAATTGTTCCTTGGTTTACACTGCAGGCGGAATGCAGAATTAGCATCAGATGCAGGAAGGCGGGGTAGCTAAAAATAGCTCCATGAGTCTAAAGTATCTTACTTTATAAGCTGTAAGGCTAAATATCTATATGGGCACATGTAGGAGGAACAGTAAGCTAGACATTGAGGATAAATGGCTAGCCAGCAAGAAATCCAAGCAATCAAAAAATATGATTATGCGCTCCCCCATGATTTTACATTCCTTACTGACATGGATGTTTTTTCCTGATTTATAGTTTATAACTGAATGAACATGCTCAGCAAATTTGACAGTTTCATAAGTGTGCAATAAAAAACTGTTTTTTTTTTTACTGCCGCAGACGAACTGTTAACATACAGAAACAAATATAACTTCATGTTTTTGACAAACTATAACCTGTCAGGATTCATCTGCATGACAAGTTTGTATTGACACACAACAATGTTTTTGCCTGAAAAAATTTATATATTTCACAACAATACATTAAGAAAACGAAAACCTTAAATTTGTTTCATACTGAATTTTAGAATTTCTACTAAATTTAAGGCTCAGGTCATTCATGCCCGGTAGGCTATATTAGTGTTTTTTGTTTTTGTTTGTTTTTTAGGCTTAGGCCTACTATACAGTTATGTTTTATGTTTTACACAAGCCTGATACAATTCATTAAAAAAAAATGTATTAAAAAGTAAAATAAAAAAATAAGTCACACATGGATTCATTTCCACAAGTACAAGTTCAGGTTTGTGCCTGATTGCAGAATGGAATGACTTAGGATTAGTGAGGATAAACCGCTTGCATCCAACTACTAAATGAAAACCAGCTCAAATCAATTTAAGCAAGCGTGAAACTATGCAAGATTAATACATGCAACATGATTGATTATAAAGGACATTATTTAATTCATATGAGGCTTAAATAATCAATTTTACAGACAAATAAAGCAGCGGCAGCCATTACTGCTACACAGAAAGGACCCTACCTATGATAAGTAATGCAATCTATTCTTTTTTTCTTTTATCAAAGAGAATCCTACATGCAAGCCAAGATTGTGAAGGAGGAAGAAAAAGCATCTGTAAAGTAATTGCATTGCTGAGTTGTATTTCAAAGACGGTTCTGCATAATAAGTATGAAGCATTTGGAAATATTAAAATGAAAGACTACTTTGAGGATTAGGATTTTTTTTTTTTTTTGTAAATCTTCAGAGAAAGTTACTCATTTTCTTGTAGAGGAGGGAAAGGGTTTGGATTAACTTCCTGGAAGCTGAAAAACACATTTCAAGTCAGTATTTTGTCTGTTGGCATGAGAATATTTGGTTTTTAAAATGACGGGAATAAAGGGAGATAAGATTCTCAAAAAAACATATGGGGTGCGTCCCTTTTTTGCATTTTAATGAAAATAAACCGTGCTCTCAGCCTAGAAAAATACATAGACCTACATCGTAACAAAATCAGCTCTGAAAAAAAGACATTAATAACTAAGAGTGGGGTCATATTCCAATCAGTGCTTTTGTGTCCATTTTACTCATGCAGGCGATAATGCAGTGTGGTAAGTATATAGGCCCATACAATTTTATTCATTCAATTCAGGGAAATTACTTTTATTTTTAGATTTTTTTATTTAATCTTTTTTTTTTTTTTTTGCACAGAATACTGGATTTTTGCATGGACAAAGTTTCTGCGATGACAGCCGACAATTATGATAATTAAATTTGCGCTTGTGCATATGTACTGCCTTTGCATACAAAATTCCCAAAAATAGCCATACTTGGAAAATTTCTGCCTTTAACAGTATTAATTTGATATCACTACATTCAGACACACACTCACAGACACACACACACACACACACACACACACATGGGCATTCATAAACAAATGGAATCTGAGTCTGAGATGAGAAATGTCGGAAGCTAAAAGAACGAGTCCGTTTGCTCTTATATGGACAAACTGTGTCACATGGTTGAAATTGCTACTTAGCTGAAAATTAGATTGGGCTCCATCATGACGCCAGCCATAAACAAGAGAATAATTGCTCAAAAGTGCACAACAGCATTGTGAGAGAAATGACCTTAGCCCATTTACACCTGTCAATCATCAGAGAACGTGCGCTATAACAATATGGGAGCAATTCTAAGATATGCATAAATGTGGTATTTTATTTTTAATGCTATTGTTATTGCAGGATGTGGATAAATTGTAAAATTCCAGATAGTTCCCTAGCATGGAAAAGCCCATTTTTCTAAAGACAATTGTATCAATTTTCTGTGAAATTCACATACAATTTTATAATTGTGCCCTCACAAGCTGGCTATTTTATCTACCGCTTCATTATCGGCTTTGTTTTTTCCATTATTTTTAAAGGATACATCATCGAATGATAGTTCAAATGTTATTTTAGTTATCCTCTGAAAATGATTTAATTGTCAGTGGTGCTTTTATTGTTATATCTCTGGACATCAGTTGGATATTAATTTAATTAGATTTTATTTGGCCAAACGTAATATTTTCTCTCTGCATCTTGTTTCGCCAAAGTGTCTTGGATTAAAATATATATATACGTATATAGCTCCTTTCCAAAAAATTAGAATATCATGGAAAAGTTTTTTTTTTTTCCATAATTCCATTCAAAAAGTGAAACTTTCATAGATTATAGATTCATTACACACAAAGTGAAATATTTCTAGCCTTTATTTGTTTCATTTTTCATAATTTACAAACAAATAACATAAACATAATAACAGAAACAGTATTTCAAGAAATTAGAATAATGTGTCGAAAATCAGCATTTACTTCAGTTATTTCAGAGAATGAGTGGTGGCTTGACTCGAGGAATCCGACAGTTGTAGCCCATGTCCCGGATACGTCTGTACGTGGTGGTTTTGAAGCACTGACTCCAGCATCAGTCCACTCCCTCTGCATCTCCGCCAAATTTTGGAATCGTCTTTGCTTGACAATTCGCTGAAGCCTACGGTCATCCTCTTTTGCTTGTGCCACCTTCTCCTGCCACATTTTTCCCTTCCACTAAACTTTCTATTGATATGCTTGGACACTGCACTCTGTGAACAGCCAGCCTCCTTAGCGATGACCTTTTGTGGCTTACCCATCTTCTGGAGGGTGTCAATGATGGTCTTCTGGCCAATTGTCAAGTCTGCAGTCTTCCCCATACTGAAGCAAAACTGAGATAAACTTTGCAGGTGTTTTGAGTAAATTAGATGATAGTGTGGACACTCAGTCTAAAACATTCATTCTCTGAAATAACTGAAGTAAATGCTGATTTTCGACACACTATTCTAATTTCCTTGAAATACTGTTTTGGGGGTTTTCTGGAGCTGTAAGCCAAAATTATGAAAAAATGAAACAAATAAAGGCTAGAAATATTTCACTTTGTGTGTAATGAATCTATAATCTATGAAAGTTTCACTTTTTGAATGGAATTATGGAAAAAAATAAACTTTTCCATGATATTCTAATTTTTTGGAAAGGATCTGTATATATACAGTATTTATATATAAATATATGCACTGCAACTATATATCTCATTGTGAAAGCTCACCCATGTGAAACTGTGCTAGGTAAGAAAGCTCTGCCCTTTTCTAAATATTATATACTGCAATATACTGAATATTAAAAAGAGATATGTTATCGCAGATATGTTTACCTCTACTCCCTATATAACTTCTCATTTCAGCATGCAGCGTTCCGGAGAGATCTTCCTGAATATGTCTCTGCTTCCCATTTCAAAATTCAGCATTCCCAGTAGTCTTTGCTACTCCGGTCTGAATACAGCATTCCCAGAAAATTCTCAGTTACTCTGATCAGAATGCAGCATTCCCAGAAAATTATTGGTTACTCCGATCAGAATGCAGAATTCCCCGGGCATTCTCGGTTACTCCAATCTGAATGCAGCATTCCCAGGGCATTATTGATTACACCAATCTGAATGCAGCATTCCCAGATAATTCTTGGTTACTCCGATCAGAATTCAGCATTCCCAGGGCATTATTCATTACACCAATCTGAATGCAGCATGCCCAGGGCATTCCTGGTTATTCCAATCTGAATGCAACATTCCCAGGGTGGTCTCTACGTCTGCATTTTACTCCTGCACTGTTGCATCACACCTCATAATGAAAGTGATTTTATTTCTTTATTTTGCAACTGTGAGGGCAAAAACATTCATGAGAACTTGGGAACTTGGTTATATCCTTCCCAAACCGTCACCTTCACACACCCTCCGTGTCACGCACACGCAGGCAGGCACAAACTCAATTTCCAAGGAACGAATCGAGAGAGACAGAGCGCGCCATAAATCAAATTTGGTTAAACCCCCTCCGCTAGCAGT